>JAJIBD010010165.1:0-75317 GCA_021461705.1 Cryptotis parvus | reverse complement strand
CAATGGTTAATAATTTTGACCAAGTTAAGCAATAGCAGTGATAGAGAGCAATCATTTCTTGCTTGCCTTTACTGCACCACCCTAAGGCAAGAGGCAAAAGAGAACAGAGCTTTAGTTAGATCAGAGAATCAGAGAAATCCCAGGCAAGGCATTTCATAACCATCATGAACAGTTTGTTAATAGCCTTTCCCATATCTACTGAACAGTTTTGATTTATTAATATGTCAAATTATATTTTTTGTAGTGATGCCACAATGTTATTTTGTAGTTTGCTTTTAGTATTTTCTAAATTCTATGGTTGGTTAAAAATTCCACCCCTCAGGGCTAAAGAGATGGTACCACTGCTAAGGTGCTTGTTTTGCATGCAGTCAGCCCTACATCCTCTTCAGCACTGCATATGGGGCCCAAGTACCTGCAGGAGTGATCCCTGAGTGCAGAGCTAGGAGTAAGCTCTGAGTATACATTGGGTGTGGCCCAGCCCTTCCCCATAATACAGTTCCCCACCTCCTCCATGATACTTATGTGTGAAGAAGTCTTAGTGGGGGTTTTTAAAATATGGTTTTGACATTATTTATTTTATAAGTCATTTGAAAATATTTTCTTCTTTCTGGAAGGGCTGTGGGATTAAATATCACTGGAAAAGACAAAACAGAGACCAGGAGGACTTGTCAATGGTTGGAAACTACCACAAGTGTATGTGGGTCAGAGACGAGGTAAGATAGAGAAGGGACTGGTGTGTTAATAGTTGTTGAAAATGGTAATGCCAACTAGAACTGAGCATTGAACATAGGCAAAGGCAAAGGGATATACATGATAACCCCTAAATATATGTATTGCAAACCATAATGTTTAAGGGGGAGGATAAGGAGGAAGTGGAGGGGAGGGAGAGGAAGAGGAGGAGGATAGGGAGGAAGAGGAGGAAGAAGGGGAAGAATAGGAATAGGGGGAGGAAGAGGAGGAGGAGAAGTAGAAAAAGAAGGAAGAAGAAGAGGAAGAAGAGGAGGAGGAGGAGGAGGAAGAGCAAAGTAATCTGAGGTTATCGGTGTTGAGGAGGACACGGAACACTGTATGACTAAAACCCAATCATGAACAGCTTTGTAATTGCATATCTCACGGTCCTATAATAAAATTTAAAAAATATCACTGGAATAATTTGTTTTTTTATGCTTGAAAGGATTATTTTGAAACCCAGAGCCTAGAGGCTCCTTTGAAGGAGTAGTCAGATTTTTCTGCCCCTTTATGCAACTAATCTGGTTTGTTTCTGCTTTCTCTTAGGGTCAGTTAGCCCATTTTATCTTAGGGATTCCAAGCATTTAAACCATATTTAAAAAATATATTTACATATTGTGTTTTAATTTCACGTTTACTGATAGTAATTATGCTTAAATTTTATTTTTTTTTGTTTTGGTGCAGAAACATTGATTCTCCTTTGCTTCTTTAGTAAAACTTAATTATTTTTTTTGTTTAGCTAACTAAAAAGACTTTGACTTATTTGTACATTATTTGATCTTGATTTTCTAATTTCTTATAATTGATCTTGATTAATTACTTTCTTATGCTTCTAATAGATGTTTGTTAATCCTTTTACAATAGTTTATTTGAACATTTATGAACTCAAACTAGAAATGTAGTTGAAGCTATGACTTATTTTTATTGTTAACTATTTTAATAAAACCTCTTAAGATTAATTATGTATTTCACATTGCCATAGTTTTCCAAGGGTTCATTCTTCATTTTGATTTTTATTATACCTTTGACGCATAAATTGTATACAAGCAAGTTTATATGAATAATAAGAATTATATTACTCAGGCATTTATTTCTGTCATTAAAATTTTCATATCACTTTATTTGGATGTTATTTCTATTTGAACTATATATTAATATGGTATCTTTATTTGGTATTGAAATTATTATAAAATATGTGACAGTTCATTTTTACCTTAAATTCAATCTTACATCCTCTGAGCACCGCCAGGAGTAATTCAAGAGTGCAGAGCCAGGAGTATCCCCTTAGCATTGCTGACTGTGAAACCCCCCAAAAAAATCAATCTTACACTGTAACGTCAATCCTCAATTTTCTTCATATTTTTATTTGCCTGGTTTGTGTCTGTCATGACAGAATATTTTTTAATGCTTTAAACTGGGAAGCATCTCTAATAAATAGCATTTTAGTTTAGTTCACCAATCCAATATTAGAATTTCACTCTTAATTTTTTTTGTTTAGGAGACATCTGACGTGCTCAGGGTTTACTCCTGGCTCTGCACTCAGAGATTACTCCTGGTGGCAGCTTGGGGACGATAGGCAGTGCCAAGAACTGAAAGTGGTGTTGACCATGTGCAAGGCAAATGCCCTACCCCCCATACTAACTCTGGCCCCTCAGAACTTTATTCTTTTGACAGGTGAGTCTATATGATCTAATTAGATCATCCTCATTCTCTATAATTTTTTGCCCTCTTGGAATCTTTTCCAAGAGGCCACATCTAGCAGTGCTCAGGTGCCATACCTGGAGGTGAAAGGTGAGGACATGTGACGCTGACTTTTTTTTTTTTTTGACGCTGACTTTGAACCCAGGGCCCGGCCAGCTCCAGGCTTGTGCTCTCTACCACCACTGCTATATCCCCAGCTTTGGCTTCATAGTTTTTGCTCTAATTTTGCTGTTAAGCTTTCCTTATCCTTATTTATGCACCATCTGTGTCTTTCTTCATTTCCTTCTGTTATGTTTTACTCATTCATCATCAGTACAGTTATACGTATTGTAACTTGAGGATATGCTTGGGATTATACTGTCTGTATGTGCCAAAGAACACAGTGTGTACTCCAAGGGAGTTTATTTGTTAATGTTATTTGACCAGTTGTTGGTATTGGATTTAAATACTGTTTCTATTCCACGCTTAACCATAGCCATGGTTTTATAGTTCTGTTCACCATTCGATTTCTCTGATGGGTTGTTATCTGCTCACCTCCTCATCCCTACATTTGGCATGCTTTTTAAGCTGTAATTGTTACTGCCTTGCTTTTTGGCCATGCTGTTTCTCTTTCCCTTATCTTCCTTTTTACCTCTTCTTCTGGTTTTTATTCCCTTTCAACTTTATTATTGTCTTTTTTTTTTTTGCTAAATTGTTCTCTTTCTTGTTATATCACTATTTTCTTTTTTTAAGTATTTTATTATACCACCATGAGATATACAAATAAAAAGATATACAATTAAAAAGTTCATATTTGGGTTTTGGTCATACAGTGTTCCAGCACCCGTCCCTCCACCAGTGCCCATCTCCCACCACCAACGTCCCCGGTTCCCTCCCCCTTCCCCAGCCCACCTCCATGGCAGGTTCTTTATTTCTTTCCCTTTCTCTCTCTTTCTCTTTTCCTTCCCTTCCAGACTATTAGCCAGAAGGAGAGAGACAGATACAGAATGACTGCATTTATTTTCATGGCATAAATATATATCACTATTTTCTTAATGATATTTCATCCAAGATCTGTTGTTTCATCCACTCTTTCTATTTTTGGTGAGAAAAGATGTTTGTTATGGAATTTTCAATTTTCTTTGTATTCCTAATTTTTTCTTTTTTCTCCAAAATAAGTCTTTTTCTGCTTTACACACATGGGTCAAGTCCTTCTCTACTGCTGTCCCTTTTTATCTCTACATCCATCTGTCTAGGTCCCCTTCACACAATCATTTCCCTGTGGATCTGCTATTGTTTGTTTCGATGCTTATTCAAATGCAGGCATTGCTACTGGGTTTTCTCACTTTCTTGAATAAAGCTCCAGTAGATTCCTCTGGATTCTGCTTTTACATTACTGACACTGTGTTGTTATATGGTTGCTGCCCATCTGTGGCCTCAGTTTTATTTGTGTTGTTTTTAAACATTTTTTTCTATTTTTTACTTTCTGACTTTTGGATGGAGGTAGAGACAATGAAATATATAACTACATGTGCACATTTTATAAAATACAGTCACTCAAAGACTTGCTGGTATTAGAAAGAATGAAATGTATACTTAAATATGGAAAGATAAGTGAAAATGACAGTATTCAAAATTAGAGTATAATTGCAAAAGAGTGCGATTATTTATATAAAAGCATGCCACTATGTGAAAAAAAGAGTACTGCTTTCAATTATTAGGGGTTCTATTGGTTTCAACATCTTTTATAGTTTTCTAAGAATAATTATGAATTAGATATATGATCAGAAAAAAATAGTTTTTTGAAAAGGAGGAAACTGTCTGAAATACGTGCTCTATGAAACCATTTATTCACTGACTACTTTTTTTGCATAAGAGTATATAGCCCTTAACCTCATAATCACATTTAATCCTGCAGTAGTTTCATGAGACAGAAATCAGTGTTTGCATTTTCAGCTGAGGCATCTGGAAGGATGGAAAGGTTAAACACATCAAGCGTCACAAAGCTCATTCAAGACCAAGTCCAAAGGAGAACTCGGGTCACCATTTTTGGTGCCTCTTCTGCTGCTCAGAGCAGTCACATACACTTTAGTGCTTTTATAGATTTCAGATTTTGAATCAGCTCGCTGTTTGCACCACTGAGCAATAGTCCTTATTTCTTATCCTAAATATGAATTTAACAGAGAGCTCAGAGGACAGAACAGAAACATACCAAAGAAACCTATATAAACAGAAGACATTAAGATTCCAATTTTCATGTAAACCACTGGCATTCTGATTGACCAGGTGTTTTGTGAAACATAGTGCCTGCATGATATTAGATCATGGCATCAGAGGATATCATCAACTTCTATAAAGTCAAGCAAATCATGGAATGTACCAAAGAAACGAATTTACTTGCAAGTATTCTTGCAATCTGAGAATCTTCCTGAAATTTCAGGAAAACTTACATGGTCATTATACCAACCAGTAGAATACTTTGTGGTTGAGAAATAATGCAACATTCTTTTTGTATATTTTATAAATGCAAACTTCAACCATCAAACATCTTATGAGAACTCTACCCAAAGGCAGCTCAATCAAACCATTATACTCGGATTTAAACCAGAGTAGCCACAATCAGAAACAACAGCAATAACTAACCAATGAGACAATCTGAAAGAACAGACACAGCAAGGGCTGAGATGTTTGGGCAACTAGGATCCAGACAGTGATTACCCAGGTTCTAAACAGCTCTTCTATAATCTGCTTTATATCATTTATGGACTATATTACTATATATACCACAAGAAGTTAAAAAGAAACAAATATTAAACCAAAGTAGAAATTATTAGGTTAACAATACTAGTTACCCAACCCAGTGGTACTGACAATGAGGTATAAAGGAATAAGGGGTCCAATCTTTAAAATTAATGAAAAAGTATTTATGCTAAGAAGCTCATCTTGCATTAACTCCTCTTAGAAAAGATTCAACATTAAATACAATTCATGCCTCAACAGTAAATGCAAAATAAAATATCTAGAATTAGTCAAGTGATTAAGATGGATTCTTCATCTAATTCCTCTTCTCTCCTTCCCACTTCTTCCTTCCTTCTTCCTCCTCCAATTTGGAGGGTGACATTAGTAACAATTTTCAATTTAAAAATAGCACATGCATCCATATTTAAAAATAAAATGCTAAATATTATATCCAAATAACTAAAAGGTAAAGTTCTTTAAGGATTTAATTTAAATGAAAAGTTTCGATAAGGAACAATATTTTCTTCTGACCCATTATTACAATAGGGTGACACCATGACAATAGTTACTGGCAAAATATGCAACAATAAAGCCTTGGTGCAAACATAACTAGACACAAAGTAATAATCTAGGACAAATAATATATGTCCTCAATTCTAAGTCAACCGATGGGAGGGGAGTGGAGGTATCCTCTTATCCCATTAGCCAAAAGAAACACAAGAAAACTAAGACACAGTAAATAAAGACATTCTATCCTGTCAAACTGAATAAAGAGAAACTTCAAAATATGACTCACTTCTGCAACACTAATAACTCAATGGGACACTGAAGCTTAGGTTCATCACAGGCTATAGAAAACATACCCAGAAAAGCCCATTTGATTCTTATGAAAACATTAACTTTATCCCAAGTCTCTGAAGAGACAAGTCCACTGGTTATCTGCAAAGACCCCAATACGTTATTTTAAAGGGAACAGCTAAACAAAATGGCTCCAACAAAAATACACATAAATGGATTAAAAACTGGCTATCTAACCGTATACAGAGAGAAATCGTAATTGGTAGTCCGTCTAGTTGGGGAGAGGTTTCCAGTAGGGTCCCACAAGGATCGATATTGGGTCCCATTTTTGTTTAATATCTTTATAAAAAATCTGGAAGACAAAGTAGAGAATGTGCTAATTAAGTCGAGTGATGCCACTAGATTAGGGGTTGCTGGTTAAAGTTACTTGGATATAGATTAAAGCTACTGGTCTATAGAAAGACTGGTGCTAACAAAGACTGGACTTCTAAGTAGTCACATCTTCTTTCTTAGTCTACTATCAAAGGTATTGAATTCTAAAACCTAGAAATAAACATATTTATGAGATTTTAGTGACTGCATAACAGAAAACTAGGCACAATGGACAAAGACAACACAGAGCTTGGCACAGAGGCTTGCATAATATACAACACCCCAAACAGATATTTTTGGTGCAGTTTTATCTGAAAACTGGTGGCTCTTATATATACACACACATACACGTATACATACATATAAATAAAATAAGGATACTGGAAGCATCTTGGCTATACCAAAATCAAGGTGGCAAAAACTCAGCGGTAACTAAATATATATGTATATATGAAGTTATGATGAAAAATAAACCAGAAAAAAATAAGACTGAAATGGTAAGAGAAGTTAGAATTTGAAGGTGTGAGCATTTTAAATGGGTGATTACTAATTAGGAGCTAATCCTATAAGGAAAATATACTTCAAATAGAAGAGTGCAGAGTAACACAAAGGACTCTCTTCACACTGAGAGATGTCATGAATTATTTTAACTTCCCAGAAGAAATTTGGGAAAGAACATTCAGTAGAACTCTTGTAAGGTTGAGGTTTAGTTAAACACCTCAAACATTTTACACGTTAATGTGCTGCATGAAGACAACTGTGCATGCAATAGAGTCCATCAGCCAGAGACTTATGTGTGGCAGGCAGATTTGCTCAGGTAAAAAGATTCTGAATTTAATAAATGGACTAGCGCAAAAATCAGCTTTTTGTTTTTACATGGTTTTCCACTGACCAGTGTAGGAGGACAGACACTGGTTTAAGGAGAATAAAAGACTCAGATCATCTCTGAAGTTTTGTTAACTATGTTATGCAACCATGGGTACTCGGATTTGTTTGAGAACCATGGTTTTAGCACCAGCTAAAAGAATGGGGATTGCAAACTTATTGAAATAAGAATTTATGGGCAATGAAGGCAGAGAAAGGGAAATGCAGAAGAATGCCATGGAAGAATCCATGAGCTCCCACCTGGCCATGCTTTCCTTTCTCCTGTTCCCTCCAGACAGAGCAGGGTACAAGAACCACTGCGGGGGATCTAACACGTTGCTTCTGTCTCTAGGAAGCCACCACAATGTGGCTTAAAAATGTGAATTCCTCTCCTAGTGACTGATTTTCCAAAAGAAGCCAACAATACTTGGTTGATTGTGTATGCCTCTCTTTGGGGAAAAATCTTTAGAATTCCAGTTGAAAAGCAGGGAGATTCTTGATAAGAAATAGAGTGGCATTATTCATGATGCTGACACAATAGAGGTTCTTTGCAATCATTTCTAACATTCCATCCTG
Source organism: Cryptotis parvus (assembly GCA_021461705.1). Classification (NCBI taxonomy): domain Eukaryota; kingdom Metazoa; phylum Chordata; class Mammalia; order Eulipotyphla; family Soricidae; genus Cryptotis; species Cryptotis parvus. The sequence continues at coordinate 67,559 of JAJIBD010010165.1, read as the reverse complement.
GGTTCACAAAAGAAATCATAGAATGTGTAATGTTAGAGAACGCTTTTTATTTAATGAATAGAGCAGTCTCTAAGACTTTCAGTCCAAGAAGTAACTAACAAACTGTAGAAGCTGGTTGTCTAGAGTTTTTATAGCTAATATATGCTGAAAAATGATTGTCTTGTTTTAACAATGTGACTTTTAACATGCAGCAGTCCTTGATGGAGAATAAATCTTTTTTTAGGGGGTGGAATTGTATCCTATGTGCTAGAGCATGTAAAACATGCAAGCAAGCAGTGCCAGTAGATTTAGACATTAGCTTTTAACTTTTTAAAATAATGCCTATAGTGACACTTTTGTTAATATTTACTATTTACCAACTGCATACCAAACACTGGAGATGATGTCTACACGTTATCACAAATACTCTTTATAATAATCTGTGGTAGAATAATAAATCCCATTTTACAGATGAGGAAACTGAAGATTCAGAGGAGCCGATTTGTCTTTGTCTTACAATGATTAAATAAATGTTAAATGTTGATACTGTCTTACTCCACAATATTTTCCTGAGCCACTGCTAAATCGTAATGCCTTGATGTTACGCATGCTAATCAAATAAAAATGGACAAATTATTTGTGGTCCAGAGTTTTAAGACAAGGACAAGCAATTTTTTTTTTGCTTCTGGACATTAGTTACTCACATTTGACATTTGAAATAAAGCAAATTAGAGTAGATTTTTTAACTTCCTATTACTGACATTTTGGCCTGGAGAACCTTTTATCTGTGGGGGAAGTTTTTGTCTAAATTTTAAATGCCTAGACTGTTGCCGGGATCTTCTGGCAGCGGGAGAGCAGAGGGCAGTGGTGGCAAAGTTGCTGATGGATGCATTGAGGACTCAGAAGCATGAAGAGCTTAAGAGTTCTTATTTGCTCCCTCATATTCTGTGCTATGACTTGATGTTCCAACTTTCATAAGAGGAACCTGCCCGGTGAACTGTGTGCTGCCAGCATCTCATTGAATTTAAAGCTATCTGAATCTTTTCTGATTCATTGTTATAAGTACACTATTTTGGGGCCATAAATTTATCATTTAAATGCAAATTGGTATGAAAAATAGAGTAGATTTCAGAAAAGATTGGATACTATCTTATTAAGTCAGCTTTGCATAAAGGCGATTGATTTGGAGCCAGTTCAGAATGAATCATATAGTTTTATTTATTCATTTCCTTTTTTCTCTACTAAGGCTACTATATCAGGAAAATCATAAAATGGGTTTTCAAAGCATTCTCTTGTATGACAGCCTGAAGAGCCATGATGGGAAGCTAAATTTTATTGGCAGGCTCCAATAAGTAAAATTTGGAGCACTGAAAAGGAAAGGATAATTCCTTGGACCTGTTTTCATTGGTTTCCAAAGGCCACAGTTAAAATTTGTTTCATTACAAATATTGTATCTTGGGAAAGGACTTCCTTAGAGAATAGTCCAAAATAGGCTATCAGACCTATAGATATGTATGAAATAATAGTGAGGCACATGCTTTTATTGGACTTTAAATAAAACTCAATGGTAAAGATTATGTATGCTCTGCAATCCTTGGAATTACAGTCTGCAATACTAAAGTATCTATTAAGTAAATATTGTAATAATTAATAGTTCCAGATGGTTTTAAAGCATCACTGTTGTCCTTCCATCACTATGAACTATTTATTGAATTCAACTGTTTATCAATGCTGCACACTTGATAAACACCATTAAGAGCAGACATTCAAAGACTTGTTTGAGATCAGGCAGAAAGCTCAAAGCGATGGAGCACACATCTGGCATGAGAAGATCCTGCCTTGGGTCCCTGACACCTTCACCATTCCCCAAAATATGCCATTTGGGGGTTTCAGTTTTATTTTGAAATATCAGAATAGAGATTTGGGGAGAATGCATATCTATTTCCTAATGCAGAAAATTCCATAAAAGGAAGCCAAGCAAAGTCACATTTTGGAAGTAAAAACAGTGGCATCCATGGAGATTATTTTTAAAAATCTCAAAGTGGAGATTATAATTAGGTGCAAATTAGAATCTCATTTGGACAACTTCTATGAATTATGAGGTCCAAGTATGTCCTAAGACACTGTAATCAGAATTTCTGGGGAAATAAATAACCAGACTTGTTTTTCCTTAATGTTCTTTTTTAAACAACTGGGCAACTAAGGTTGAGACCTATTGTCTTAAATAGTGTCACACATGTGTAGAAATTATTCTTTGTCTGCACCTGACATTCGTGCTTCCTTAGTTTTAAGTGGTACACATAAAGGGCATTAAGTGATATCTGGTTAATTGTCATTTAAAGACAAAGTTACTCTGCCCCTCTAATTTTCTTTCTGTTCAAATTATTTCAAGGATAAAGTCTCAGTTTGTTGCTGGTGGGTTTATAATATCCCTACACTTGATTATCAACAATTTATTTTTTAATTTATTTATCTATGCTTTTGCTCAGGGACTACTATAAGTTCTATGCTCAAAACTGCTCCTGGCAGTGCCTGGGGGACCACATAGTGCTGGGAATCAAACTTGGGCCACCTGTATTCACATGCACAACATTGGCTCAGCCTGCTGAACTATAGCTTCAGCCTGCATATCTGTATTAAATGTCAACCCCACAGGCTTTGTCTAGAATAAACTACGCTTTATAATATAGTCTATTTACATTTGTGATTACTGCTTAAGCATGATAACTTACTTATGTGGCACCAATTTTTTTTCCTAAGTACCTTTAAAGAAATATAATGAGCACATACTTTGCTCACATCTGGGAAACCTCATGATGTGGTTTTTCAGATGACTGGTTGGCACAATCCTCGTGGCAATGGAAAGGATGTTCCAATCTGTTGCACCCCATCACCAACTATCTGTGTGAGTTGGGGGAATTATCTACTCTCTTCCCTGGACCTTGGTTTCCTCATCTGTCAAACGAGGTTATTCCCCAGCATTTCTAGCATCTTTGTGAGTTTAAGCGCTAAGAGGGCCTCTGAAGTTACCTTGTTGACATCCAGGCGCATCTTCTCACTGTTGGCACTTGCAGCCTTCTCAGCTGCTTTTTTTGGCGTTGGGGGCCCCCTCCCGAAGAAGATGTAGTTGACCAAAGCATATTCCAGAAGGGCCATGAAAACAAAGACAAAGCACCCCATCAGGTACATGTCAATGGCCTTCACATAGGGAATCTTGGGGAGGCGTCTCTCGGAGGTGGGTGTTGATGGTGGTCATTGTAAGGACAGTTGTGATCCCTGCAAGAGATGACACAGAGTAATAATGCTTCTGTGTTCATGTGTGCACTCACAGAAGTCAGAAAGGCTCCTGTGCATTTCATAATCACTTATGCTGCAAAATATTTTCTGGGCACTTTTAATGTAACAGTCATGCGAGAGGTTCTGGCGATATGTAGGAAGCAGTGATTTCCAGTGAATATTAGTCATTTTGAAACATTACTGAGATTCTGTATTTACAATTATGTATTAAGAGGGATAGAAGCTTGGGATATGGCAACGAAGAGCTGGAAGTGGGTCCCTTGAAGCTGAGTCCTGCAGAATGAGCAGGAGTTGTGCAGGCTCCCAAGGGCTGGAAATCAAAGTGACACAGCCTTGAAAGGCAATGGTCCGGGAGTCTGACACCTGACACAGGGTGCAAGTCAGGTGGAATTTCAAAAAGGCTGCAGGTGCATTATAGGGGTTGATGAGACGAGCCATAGGGCAAACGACACATTTGGGGAATTAAAAGCTACAGAATGGAAAGTTGCCTGCACAGAGCCTGACAGAACTTGGAACTCAAAGTTGACAGCTATGTGGCGCCACCAGGTTCAAGCGGGAGTGTTAGAGACTTATTATATTAATAGTATTAATAGTAGGAGGCATATCCTGGGAGCATTGTGGTGGGGGGCAGAGGTGAATGGAAGCATTAAGACATGAATAAAAATTCCAGTTAAGAGTTTTTCAGAAAAAAACTGGGGCTGGAGAATAGTGCAGCAGGCGGGGGAATTTGCCTTGCATGCAGCCATCTTGGAGTTCATCCTCCACACCCCAGATGGTCCCATTAGCCCTACTGGAAGTGACCCCTAAGCACAGAGCCAGGAGTAAGTCCTGAGCATCACTGTGTCCCCAAACACAAAGAAAAAGGTGTTGTTTTCAGAAAAATATGTTGTTTTCAGAAAAAAGCAACAATCTATAAAAAGTAATAATAAATGAATACATGATATGAAATCAATGAATTCATTATATACATAATATGGACAAAAGGTACAAAAAATTTTGAAACTAAATGTGAAGGCTAGTAGAGAAGGGGCCTGGACATATCAATAAAGTGTATAATGCACAAGTATCAGATGCTTCTCCCAAGGAAATGCCACACTGGATGGGGTATAACTGCTGGTTCAGCCAATGCACATCTCTTATAGTAGGGGGCATCTTCCTTCAAAGCCATCACCAGAGTGAGAGAGAGAGAGATGTTGGTGGAAGCTCTGAGGGGTCTGTGGATGAGAAGGTCCAACTCTGGAGCAAAAGAATGAAAAGAGAGCTTGTCTGTCAAGAGCACAGGGGCTCACAGGGGCAACACAGGTGTGAGATCTTGCTGACTTGAGTGACTTGTGTCCTTTAATACTACATAGGAACATGCCCTGGGCGTCACGTCATTGGCATGAAGTTCTGGGTAACACTGACTTTCTGATTTAATTTCGCTCTAATAGACCAGAATTTTTTGCTTTGTTTTTATACATGCTCATAAAACAGTTCCAGAAAAAGATGTATTTGAGAACATGATTCTGGGCATGGCCAGCAAAACCTTATCTTTCCATGTACCTGGGTGCCTGACAGTTCTCTTTTGTAACATTAGTCTTGGAAACATTTTCTGATTTCATTATTTTTCTTCATTATTTGGACTATGCTAGCCTGTCCAACAGAATAAAACTGACAACACCAACTTCACTATTCATCAATCTCATTTTTAGGTATTTTTGACCTAATAGTGAGTTGTTCACATAAAAAAGGCATTTAAAAAATTCTTTTACAGGGGCCAAAGAGAGTATAGTAGGCAAGATGCTTGCTTGCACTCGGCCAACCCAGTGTGATCTCTGGTACTGCTTTATAGTTGCCCAAGCACCACCAGGAACATCCCTGAGAACACCATCCCTGAGAACAGAATCAGGGGTCATTACTGAGCACCAAACCAGGAGTAAGACCCTGAGCACTACTGGGTGTGCAAGAAAATAAATAGCTTATTATTCCTGTAATAAATGTAAAATGGAGAAATATTTTTCCTTTGAAATAATAGAATATTTTAAAACTCCATTTTTTTTGCAAATATTTACTGAACATAAATACACTATGTGTCTCTCAATACTTTGAGGAAAAATGACATCACAAACCAAATATAAATGGTTTTATAAGTCATATGAACTGTGACTAGTAAAAAAAAGTAATTCTCTGGTATTTTCAGAGACTATGTCAAAGATCTCACTCTGAGATATCACTACTTTTCTCTTTCTACCTAGAACCACCATAATCAAGAACCAAGGTGATTCCAAAGTGATTCTCACCATATACATGTTTTTTCTTTGGTTTTGGGCCACACTTGGCAGTACTCAGGAGCTATTCTGGTATTGTGCTCAGGAGTACTCAATCTCTCACAGTCCTCAGAGGACCATATAAGTTGCCTGGAACTGAACTAGGGTTAGTAGCAAGGCTGCATTCAAGCAACTGCCTCACGGCCTGTTTACTCTCTCTCTGTCTCTCTCACTCTCTCTCCATAAAGTAATTCCCTTCAACTGAAATAAAATCACATCACTACTTTGCTCAGCAATAACCTAACTTCACCAATTCTTGGTGAAGAACAGATTTTATTATGCACTCTCCACATTGCTTTCATGGCGTTTAGTTCTCTCCTCCTTGAAATTCTCTTTTCTCTTGAAGTAACTGTGTTCTCCTCAGTAGCTATTTTGCTGACATGCCTGGCATGTTACACTGGAATAGAACAGAAATTGGCCTGGGCCATGGGATAAGATAGTCTCATACAAATATTTTGATTCATCTTTAACTCTGTGTCTCACACTTTCTGAATGACATCTACCTTAATTATTTAAAATTGCACCCCCAAGCATACCCAAACCACTTTTACTTATTTTCCTTAACACACTTACAATATTATGTAATTTACATGACCATTAAAGATACTGTCTATGTTTTACTGCCAGAACATAACTTATAAAGGATTTTTTTTATTAGCAGCGCCTAGTATAACTGGAATAGAGCATGATTTTAAAAATGTATTTGCGGGCCAGAGCAATAGCACAGCGGGTAGGGCATTTGTCTTGCAAGTGGCCGGACTGGGTTCGATCCCCGGCATTCCATATGGTTCCCTGAGCACTGCCAGGAGTAATTCCCTGAGCGAAGAGCCAGAAGCAACCCCTAAGCATTGCTGGGTGTGACCCCCCAAAAAAGCAAAAAATGTATTTTCTTGGGTGAGAAGAATCATAGCTCAATGCTTGTCTTGCATGTGACTGACCCAGGTTCTATCCCTGGTATCCCACATGGACCCTGGGACTTCCAGGAATGATCCCTGAGCAAAGACCCAAGAATAAGTGCTAGCACTGCCAGTTGTAGCCCCCAAACCAACTATCTATCTATCTATCTATCTATCTATCTATCTATCTATCTATCTATCTATCTATCTATCTATCTATCTATCTATCTATCTATCTATCTATCTATCTATCTATCTATCTATCTATCTATCTATCTATCTATCTATCTTTCTCTCTCTCTCTATTTCTCTCTGTCTCTCTATCATCTGCCTGTTTGCCTGCCTGCCTGCCTGCCTGCCTGCCTGCCTACCTACCTACCTACTTGCCTACCTACCTACCTACCTACCTACCTACCTACCACCTACCTACCTACCTACCTATCAAATGAGTAAATGAATGACTTTTCTAAACAAGTAATGATTGAACTGAGATGCACAGGGAAGAGTAAAATCAACATTTTCAAAGCATCAGAACTGGGGAAAAATACTCAAAGGGCCATTGCAAGTGCTTTGCTTATAGGAGCTCCATGTTGGATTCCCAGCACCAGGTGGCTCCCTGAGCACTGCTGAGAACAACCCCCTCAGCAAAAAGCCAGGATTAGCTCCTGAACACTGCTGGTATTATTTAATCATGAAAATAATAAAATCAGAAGTAAAAACAAAACCATAAAAGTGGTGTAATTTGCTATATCTAAAGTTACTAGTAAGAATGTGAAAAATAGCTGGGCTGGAGTGATAGTACTGCTGGTAAGGTTCTTGCCCTGCTCAATGCCAACCCAGGGTCGATCCCCGACTCTCTATAAGGTCCCTTGAGCTCCTCAGCAGTGATTCCTGGGTGCAGAAGCAGGAGTAACCACTGAGCACCTTTGTATGCGCCCCAAAAAAAAAAGAAAAAAAGAAAGAATGTGAAAAATAATTCAAACTTATTCTATGGTGTTAGAAAAAAAAATTAAAGCATAAGATAATGAATCCATGGATAATTTCCCAATAATGTTACTTGCATTCTCTAGTCCTCTCCCACATTACTCTAAAATATTAATTAGAATCCATTTTATTCTCTGCTTCTTTATTTATTACAGATTTTTAATTTCTTTATCAGGAAAAGAAAAATGTAGAAAGGAGGGAGGGGTATCTATCCAGTGAGGGATGCAGACACAAACAGAACATCAAGCAACATGACATGAAGTATGCCTCAATAAAAATATCAAGCTGGTGGGACTAATTTCATTACCAACAGCTATAGAGTTAAGTAATTTTGACATGAGGGTCTTAATTCATGTTTAATTGATTTAATGCTGAATCTTAATGCCCAAATCTCAAAGACAAAATTTTGTTATATTCTGATCTAGTCATGCATCACAAGTTCCAGGAAAAGGAAAGTGCACATGTATACACAGACACACAAGTGTGCATGCATCCATGGAGTATGTACACACACACATACACAGTCCGACTCCATGAAGTTAGAAAACAGCCTACCTAAAGCCACTCTTGCAGCTGAAGCATCATAGTTAATCCAGAACGAGACCCAGGAGAGGATAGTGATTAGGATGGAAGGCATGTATGTCTGCAGGATAAAGTAACCAATGTTTCTCTTCAGCTTAAAGCTGAGGGACAATCTGGGATAGGAACCTGAAAAGCAAGAGGAGACCACCATCATTATCAACAGACACTTAAAAGGGCAATTTCCTTCCAAGACCCTGCTCAGTTTTTAACATTTCTTCCCCATATTCACATATCATTGGTTGAAGGGCACTTTCTTATGCCAAGGTATGTGACCCCCCAGGAAAAAAAAGAATGTGGAAAATAATTTTACCTTATCCTATGGTGTTAGAAAAAAAAGCTTAAGATAATGAACCCATGTATTATTTCCCAATAATGTTACTCCCAAAAATGAACACCCGTGTTCTTTCTCTCTTTTCTCTCTTTTAAATTAACATGAGTTTTTCAGCAATGAAAATGATCTTGAACTCATCAATAATATGGAAGTCCAGTTCACCCTTGTGTTCTATACTGGGCTACATATACTCATTTTATATAACCATCATATTCTTCAAGGTGGAGTCTTTGATTGTGATGATTTGAGGAATTACTCAACGCAGAATGTGAAACATAACACATGGCTTAAACTGAAAATATTCAGACTGATAGTGTCCAGAAGAGATATTTCTTTCGTTGAAAGAAAGTTTTGAGCTAAAACAAGAACTAAAACAATTTAGTATGAAAATAAGAATACATTGTAATAGGCTCAGGAATTCAGAGGACTGCATATGTCGATTTTTTTAAAGGTTAGAAACTATTTTGTGTTCCAAATCTTATAACTCTTCACATTGTTAGCTGGGACAGAAAGTGCCTAGCAGAGGGTGAATCAAAATCTATAGTAACAATAGTAATTACTTCTTTGGTGGAAAAATTTATTTCAATAAGGAAAACAAAGATACCTGCAGGCATATCATTAATTTTCTTAATAGGGATGTAGAAAATGATTAGTTTCTTGCATCTTTATGTAAAATGGTGTGCTTAAAATACAAAGTTCAACAACCTAAACTTCAACACAGAAGAGTAGAGAAGGCAAAGGCAGTGGAGACTCTCAACATCTGGTCTTCCAGCTCCAAGTCCTGGACTAAAGCTACACAAATAAACTCTTCCCCTTGAGGGATTCATCCTATATTCAAAGAATTTCCCTGAAATCAGACGATATGGAGATTGTGACTCAGTAATTACATCAATTCTGTACAAAATGGAGGAAGTTAGGGAGTGACTGATTTAGGCCTTCAGTGTCCTTTCTGTGAACATTCTTTAACAAATAGTCCCTTTCTTTTTTGAATGAGACAGCTAGAGCTTTCCAGTTCTTCTGGAGTTTCTTGTGGAGAACATCTGGATGGGTCCCAATAAGCAGTAGATGTGAGGGCAAGTGCAGCTTTTCAGCCAATCTAAGTCTTCAAATCCCCATCCTTCCCTGATGCTCGATACTGTTATATATCTATGTGAAACCCTTTGATAAAATATAACATAGACCATTTTTATGATACAAACCTGTGGAGAAAACAACCTTCTTGGTGATCAGCTTATAGTCAACGATAGAGAACTGTGGAAGCTCAATCTTTGTTACTCCTGTTACTGCATTATCATCCCCACGCCAGTAAAACTCAATATCATCAGTGGTATATCCGTCTGTGAAAGGAAGCACATATACAACACACAGAAAACACACGAACAAAATAAAAAGAATATTTAGAAGGTGAACTACAAACCCAACAGCTTTTAAAAAATTTAATAAGTTAGGAATGTTCAGCAAGCACGTGAAATACACAGTGCTCCCGGCCCTCACAATCATCTCAAGAAGGAAGTATAGTTAGATCTACATGAGGCACAAACTTCGAATCCTATACAGAAATTTATTGATTTTGCTTTTTAAAACAGTGATCAGGTCATTTGTGGGTAAAATTTTGGATTGGCTCTTCAATGCATTTGTTTGTCTCTGAGTTGTGGGTCAAATCTTTAATGGAAACTCCAGGGTCTGATAAACAAGATTTTTCTTATTTCTCTGTATTTTTTTTTTTTTTTTTTGCTTTTTGGGTCACACCCGGCAATGCTCAGGGGTTTCTCCTGGCTCTGCACTCAGGAGTTACTCCTGGTCGTGCTCGGGGACCATATGGGATCCCGGGATCGAACCCGGGCCAGCATGGGCTGGCCGCGTCAGGCAAACGCCCCTACCCGCTGGGTTATCTCTCCGGCCCCCTTTCTCTGTATTTTTTGGACTGCTCTCTTGGGAACTGAATTTTCACCTAGAAAGGTTTTACATACTGATAAAGACAAGAATAAATCTTAAAAGGTACCACAAGGTCATTTACACTTGATATATTTAGATTAAATTTGTTAAAAATAAGGACTGGCTTGATAGTACAGCCACCTGGGCTTGATCTACAGCTCCTAGATGGTTCCCCAAGTCCTGCAAGGGGTGATCTCTGAGCACAGAGCCAGAGTTAAGTCTTCAGCACTGCCAGGTGTGTCTCAATAAGCCAAAATATAATTAGGTTCCCAAAGGGAATTTGTTCATGCTGGACATTCAGCATTATCACACAACCTGAATTATATGCTAAGGGAAAACAGAAGAAGAGAAAACTCATTTTAGTGCAGTACTAAAAGCTATCAAACCTCTCATGTAAATTATTTGATTTCATATCAATAGTGATTATGAAGAAATTATTTAAAAATATTTAGAGCTATGATATTCAAGTTTTATTTTGCAGCATAACATGTTTAATATCAAATACTCAACCAACCCCACAAAAATTCAAAAACAAAATGTTAAGAATACATAAGTATTGCCCGCTATAAAAACACAGTGCATTTAGGAGTTATATTCCCACTCATTCAGTGACTATTGAGTTCCCACTGTGTTCATTCATAAGCATACAAGGTGTGGGGACAGAACTGTATAATGAAAACATGATTTTTGTTACAACAGTATTTTCAGTTCACATGACTGAACACACATACTCTAATTAGTAAGTACATAGTACAAATGGTAAGTACATAGCTGATCATAATAGTACTATCCAGGAAATTATGCACTGAAATACAGAGGATAGAATGATTTAAAAAAACTCAACTTTCCCTATCCACATATATTTTTGTTTTGCTTTTAACACTTCTATGAAGTCTTGCATCTGGAGAATGAAAGTTTTATGAATTGTAGGATGAAGGCAGGACAGACTTTGCTCCATCAATTTCAGAAGGAACAAATTAAGTTAAAAAACTTAAATATTTTACCTTTTGACATATTGATTGGTTTGTCTAATGCTGAAGTACAGAATGTCAATCTCCTGAACTTTTGTTATTTTAAATATGGCCATAGTGATATTTTCTTTGAAAAGTCAAATCTCCAAAAAGGATGAAATGAATTAATTTTCAAAGCATCACAGTACCCTTAATTTGGAAATCTATATAAACTTAAAATGTTTAGGCATTGTCTTTTATTGGGGTGAACACCTTCCAAGTGGTGTTCCAGAGGTATCTATTGGTAATTATTAGTCCACCACATTGGGGGTTCACCCAAGGATGATGTGCTGCTCAGCTGGACTGAGGATTCCCCAGCACACTCTGGCAGTATTAAGGGCTCTCTGGAGCCATGCCCAGTGATAATTTGGGGATCGCGTGGTCCCAAGTATATGCATTAAACCCTTTCTATGCCCCTAAGGCAAATAGTCTTAGTTTTTAACAAGATCTTTAGTCTTGTTTATTAATATTTGCAAATATTTATCCAATTCAGAATATTTGGAAGCGCTATTGAGAACTTAGACTCTTGTTACAAAACTATAGGCTAGTGTTTTCTTTTTTTTAAACTAAAAATCAGCTAGTTCCCCTCTCCATCTTGTCCCGGAGACCTGGTGGCCCCACCCAAGAACTGCCCCAGGGCAACCCGCTATAGCAGGCAGAGACTCAATCACAACCAGGAGAGCCAGCACCTAGCTCTCCCCTAACTCAGCTGACCATGAGGCTCCCAGGAGGAAAGATGGGTTTTGGGAGTGGGCCCATCACCTCTGGGGGCCGGGAAGCAGCTGGATGAGACTCACCTACCACAATAGCCACCATTTTCACTGTCCGAACGCTCAGCATATCAGAACCTGTCCAGGAGAGACACTGATCTCAAGACCAGATTAATGGAGTAGCTGAGTTTGAGCAGAGGTAGGCGGCTCCCAGAAGCGGAAGTCACGGGGCAGTCGTCAGATGGAGCTGGGGCCACCCCTTCCCCTCTCCATCTTGTCCCAGAGGCCTGGTGGCCCCGCCCAAGAACTGCCCCACTGCGACTGACCATAGCAGGCAAAGATTCAAACACAACGGGGAGAGCTGGCACCCAGCTCTCCCCTAGTTCAGCTGACCTTGAGGCTCCCCAAGTTGCGGGGCCACTTGCAGCCAAGCAGTCCATCAAACTAATGTAACTAATCATGTCCTAAATATATTACATTCCATGATGTGTGGGAAAGGGAAGTGGGATGGAGAGTTAGACATAAGAGAGAAAGGGAGATAAAGAACCTACCATGGAGGTGGGCTGGGGAGGAGGGAGGGATGTGGGACATTGGTGATGGGAGATGGGTATGGGTGGAGGGATGGGTGTTGGAACACTGTAGAACCAAAACTCAAACATGAGCATCTTGTAATTGTATATCTAAAGGTATCACTGTCTTCCCGTTCATCATCGATTTGCTCCAGCGGGCACCAGTAACATCTCCATATGACCTGTCTCATGCAAGTAGAGCCCAAGGGCACCTGCTTGGTCTAGGAACATAAAGAGCCTCAAACCATTCCATCAGGTCATGGGAATGAGGTCTATAATTGTTACTGGTATCTGGCATATCAAATACGACACGGGTAGCTTGCCAGGCTCTGCGGTACAGGTAGCATACTAGGTAGTATAATAAAATAATAAAACTATTAAAAAATCAGCTAGTATTGTTTTGAAAGATAGCTTGCCAAAAACAGAAAATATGCTGTAATTAAATCATGGAATTATAGGGCCGGAGGCGATAGCCCAGCGGGGTAGGGCATTTGCCTTGCACGCGGCCAGCCTGTGCCCGGCCCGGGTTCGATTCCCGGCATCCCATATGTTCGCCCGAGCACCGCCAGGAGTAATTCCTGAGTGCAGAGCCAGGAGAAACCCCTGAGCATCGCCGGGTGTGACTCAAAAAAGCAAAATAAATAAATAAATGAATGAATAAATCATGGAATTATAATAGCTAATATACCTCTCACAGATTGATTAGCACAATCTCATTGTGATGATTATTTTTAGAGAATATGTTAGTCACATAAACTTCCATTTTATATTATTCAGAAACATTAATTTTATAGGGAAGTCTATTAGTAAGTGAACGAGGTTAAGCAAATTTCCGGAAAGAGCTTATGAACACCTTTGTAATTGTATGTCTCACGGTGGTATAATAAAAAATAAAAAAAATTCTTTACTCAAAAGGATATTAATAACTGCCTGTTCTAAAGGAGGACTATAATTATTTTTTATGATTACAACCTCCAAAGAACCTAATAGGAGAGAACACTAGCCCATCTATAAACTTAGGCTTGTCACTGGCCATTTGCACACATCTCTCAGTTACGAGGTTGTTTAAAGTCAATCACACCTTTCATAAGTTTAAAATAACAGAATGGCAACTTGCTCCTAGAATTATAGTGGATCATTAGGACTGCATTGTCAAGTTGAATTTGTGAGATTGAAACACAACAAAATGGCATCTATGAATCAAGAAGGCAACAATTTTCTAGGAAAGCTCTTGCCAAGTGAAGTCATATATAATATATATTCCAAAGAAGAGAGTGAGAAAAAGGCCAAATGTCAGCATTTCCAATAGAGGACTAAACCAACAGACTGTACTTCTGCTCTTTTAGTTTTCTTTCCTCTTCTCCTTCCTTCATATTCCTTCTTCCATTGTGGTCCATTGTTACCTATCTTATGACAGCAGCTCTCTGGAGGCCAAAGCACAGTGATGTCTATTGTGATTTTGATAAAACTGATGAGACGCCTAATAGTTTGACAGGTTTGTCAAAAATGCTAGATTCCAGTACAGTTCTTGATAGGCGGAGAACAGGTACTTGGGATATGTTGTCATATTTTTAAAATAACCGTTTGCCATACATGCCTATTTGGGCAATGTTTGTTAAAGGAGAGACCTGGCACTGCAAAAATATTCATCATGTTTATTTCTCCTGCTCTTGCTCTTGGTTAGAACCAGCACTGAGTTGACATTAAATAAACACAGTCTAAGGAAATTTTAAAATCTACCACCTAATGATAAACTTATTCCACTGGTTCTTCATTATAGATTTCAATTTATGTAATAGTTGTGCATTAGGTATTCTCTTTCTGACCTTTTCCTCATCTGTAAATTGTAATAAGAAAGCAATAGCTTATATCAGAGTCGCCTTGCAAGAAAAATAAGTTTACTTGTAAAACAAAATAACACATAGTTGATAACACTATTAAAATGAGTTAATACTTTTATTTTAAATAATATTTAAAATTAACAAATGAAAAAACTTCCTTTTAGGTTTCATCTCACTTAGTTGCTCTTTGTTGAACAGATGTAAGTACAGAAACAATGAGAAATGCATCAGTTGAGCAACAGAACCCTGAAATGTTTGGAAACTGGTACTTATTATTTCAACATTTGAGATGTTGAACTCCAACACAATGGGAACAGTCTGCTTTACATATTTCTTGACAACTGATAGTTTTAAAAAACTAAAAAAAAACCCTTCAATTCTCTTGACTTCAATTTGGGGTAATACAGTATAGGATGCTGCATGCAGAAAGCAAATATGTGCTCTTATGCCACTGATTTCTGAATATCAGAGACCAAAACTTTAAGAGGTCAGGTTCAAAAGGCACTTTTTATACATTGTGCAACATTAGTTTACAGCAGACCTAGTTTCCCCCTTTTCTTTGATTCTTCTCTGAGGAATATTTGGTAGTTTCTCAAGTGATTAAAAATAAAAGAAAACATATGCAAATGTTCCTGACCTGACTTTTACAGCTTTCATAATAATGAGTAAAAATAATTAGATATCTTTTAAGAAGACATAAGAAGGAGAAGATGCACCAGAGATCCTCATTAAAGTCTTGAAAATTAAATTCATCTTTTATATTTTATTCATGGGAATCCAGAAACTAATAAAATTATATTATATTGTTATCATGATAAACATAATCCTCATAAATTAAAATATCCATGAATAAAACAAAGTAAAGACTTATTGGAATTTATGTGGGAGAATTAGTACTGTATGAAATGTTACCAAAGTCCCTAGACTAGAAAGAGAAATATGTGAATTTATAAATCTGTGTAAGAAATGAATGATACTCTTGGTCTCTTCCAAATATTGTTACAAACATGTACTACATGATATCTACAGAGTTAAAAATTAATTTTAAAAGCATTTACATTACAACCAAATATATTTACTATTAATAATAAACTTGTTCAATTAGAATTCTTTTGAGAAGTCTATATCTGCACTGTTTTTCATACAGGGTACACTGAATGACAAAACCATTGGTGGATGAAGGGTCCTTTCATACCACATCCCCACAAACACTGGTTGTGTCAGACCTTTCCTCCTTCTGGAGTTTGGGCCCCACCCATTGATGCTCAGGGATTCATCTTGTCTCTGAGCTCAAGGGATTATTCCTGGTGGTATTCAAGGCTTCACATATAGTCACTGTCACTGTCACTGTCACTGTCTTCTCGCTTCATCATCGATTAGCTTGAGTGGGGACCAGTAGCATCTCCATATGTCCTGTCTCATGCTAGTAGAGCCCAAGGGCATCTGCTTGCTCCAGGAACATAAAGAGCCTCAAACCATTCCATCAGGTCATGGGAATGAGGTCTATAATTGTTACTGGTATTTGGCATATCAAATACGACATGGGTAGCTTGCCAGGCTCTGCCATGCAGGTGGCATACTCTTGTAGTCACCTCTAATCTCCAGCATTTATTGATGAACTGTGCGGCCACAAGTGGCCGCACGAGCCGGGCTGTGATAGGCTCTTCTGCTGGGTGGAGTTCTGATGAGAGAGAGAAGTCCAGATGTGGAAAATGGCGGCTCTCATGGAGTGGGGGATCCATTTCGCTTCTTGTGAGGCACTGCTGCGGTGGCGGGCAGGGCTAAAACCTGCCATCCCTCCCAGGTGCCTCGATGAGCAGCTGGGCACAGGGAGAACTGGTAGCAGCTCTGCCCTATGTCTCTGAGTCTCCGGATCAGCATACTTGGGCTGGACTTGTAAAAAGAGTGCTGCATGGTGGGTCTCGATGATCTGGGCTGTGATAGGCTCTTCTGCTGGGTGGAGTTCTGACGAGAGGGAAGTTCTGGATGTGGATAATGGCGGCCCTCATGGAGTGGGGGGGTCGTTTGACTTCTTGTGAGGCTCTGCTGGGGTGGCGGGCCAAGGCTAGAATCCACCATCCCTCCCGGGTGCCCATTGAGTCACATATAGTACTCAGCTCAAACCCAGGTCAGCCACATGAAAGGCAATTATCTTCATAGTGCACAATTTTTAAGAATTATCTTATTCCGTATGGGACTATATATTATTCAGAAACCGTGACACTTCTACACCTCAAAAGAAATGATGACCAAGATACAAAGGAAGCCTATGGAATTGTAAAGAAAATTTACCCAATACCCATCTGATAAAGGGTTAATATCAAAGATAGACAAGACGCACCGGTAGAACTTTACAAGAAAAATATCTAACCCCATTACAAATTGGGGAGAAGAAATGAACAGAAACTTCCTTAAAGAAGAATTTCAAATGGCCAAAAGGCATATGAAAAAATGCTCTTAACTAATCATCAGGCAGATGCAAATCAAAACAGCAATGAGATATCATATCATATCACAGAGATGGCACACACCCAAAAGAACAAGCACTACCAGTGCTGGTGCAGATGTGGCGAGAAAGGGACTCTCATTTATTGTTGGTGGAAATGCCGGCTGGTCCAGCCTTTTTGGAAAACAATATGAACATTCCTCCAAACACTACACATTGAGCTCCCATTTGACTCAGCAATACCACTCCTGGGACTATACTCTGGATGTCCAAAAAGACACAGCAGAAACACCATCTACACTTCTATATTCATTGCAGCATTATTCACAATACTCAGAATCTGGAAACCACTCAAGTGCCTGAGAACAGAAGATTGGCTAAAGAAACCATGGCACATCTACACAATGGAATACTATGCAGTTGTCAGGAAAAATGAAGTCATGAAATCTGCCTATAAATGGATGGACATGGAGATTATCAGACTGAGCAAAATTAGTCAGAAGGAAAAGGACAGATATAGAATTGTGCATTCTATTTGTGGGATATAAAAATGGCATTCATTTGTGGGATATAAAAATTATGAGACTAAAAAATTTCTAAAAAATTATGAGACTAATGTCCAAGGCTAGGCAAAACAGGACCAGGAGGAAATGTTCAAGGGTAGGAATCCACCACAATGTGTGTGGGGGGCAGAGGTTAGGTAAGAGAGAAAGGATCAGGATGCCAATAATAATTGGAAATGGTAATGCTATGCTAGAACTGAGTATTGAAAGCAGATAAAGGGATATGCATGATAATCTCTCAGTATATGTATTTAAAATGCAATGTGCAAAAGAAGAGAGAAAAAGAGAGAGGGGAGAAGAAAAGTGCCTGACATAGAGGCAGGAGTAGGATTTGGTAGGGAAGGAAAACTGGGGACAATTGTGATGGGAAATGTGCACTGGTGGCCTGGATGCTACAGCATTGTATGACTGAAACAATGTATGACTGAAACCCAATAATGAACAGCTTTGTAAATGTCTATCTCACAGTGATATAATAAAATTCACTGTATCGCTGTATCACTGTCTTCCCGTATATCATTGATTTACTTGAGAGGGAACCAGTAACATCTCAATATGTCCTGTCACATGCGAGACAGCCCAAGGGCATCATCCCACTCCAGGAAGATAAAGAGCTTCAAACCATTCCATCAGGTCATGGGAATGAGGTCCATAATTGTTACTGGTATTTGGTATGTCAAATACAACACGGGTAGCTTGCCAGGCTCTGCTGTGTGGTGAAATTTATTATAATTCAAATAAAATTCAAGTAGGATTAAACACATGAAGAAAATTCTTGAAATAATTATCCCAAATTCATCTGGTGAACTAATTGATTCTTCACTAAATAAGAAAAATATTTTAATGAAGATGTTTCAAAAACAAGCGTAGAATACAAGCTGAAGTGATAGTACAATGGGTAGGACGTTGCCTTACACAAAGCCAACCCAGGTTTGCTCCCCCAGCTCCACATATGATCAGCTCTTCTGCTGGGTGGAGCTCTGAGGAGAGGGAGTCCGGATGTGGAAAATGGTGGCCCTCATATTTTGGGGGGTTCCTCTGGCTTCTTGCGTTGCTCTGCTGGGGTGGAGGGCCAGGGCTAGAACCCGCCATCCGTCCCGGACGCCTCGTGATCAGCTGGGCACAGGGAGAGCAAGTAGCAGGTCTGCCCCGTGTGTGTGAGTCTCACTACTCCCCGACAGTAGGCAATATTTAAGGGGCCCAGTTGACTAGGCTCAGGGCTGGAGTGGTAGCACAGCGGCCGGGGCCACATGGCTTACACCTGGGTCCCCAGGCTTGACCCCCAGCTCCACCTGATCTCCCAAATTCCAACAAGAGGGATGCCTGAATGCAGAGTTGAAGTAAGCTCTGACCACTGCTGGGTGTGATCACTTCACTTGATCACTTGAATCCCGTTATTCATCGATTTGCTCGAGCAGGCGCCAGTAACATAATATAATAACATAATTTTATCCATAGTCTGGAGGGGAAGGAAAAGGAAAGAGAGAGAAAGGGAAATAAATAAAGAACCTGCCATGGAGGTGGGCTGGGGGCAGGGGGAGGGAAACAGGGTACCGGGGGATGTTGGTGGTGGGGAGATGGGCACTGGTGGAGGGACGGGTGCTGGAACACTGTATGACCAAAACCCAAACATGAACTTTTTAATTGTATATCTTTTTGTTTGTATGTCTCACGGTGGTATAATAAAATACTTTAAAAAATTTAAAAAAAAAAAAAAAAGTTAATGTTTTAAACTCAGTATGCCTTTGGCAAAAACAGTATTTTTTTTTTTTACTATTTCCTGTGTCTGGAAACCTTTTCCGTAGGACTTCTTTTTTTTTTTTTTTTTTTTTTTTGATTTTTGTTGTACCACCTTGAGACATACAATTACAAAGGTGTTCATGATTGGTTCTTGGTAGTACAGTGTTCCAGCACCCATCCTTCCATCAGCGCTCCATTTCCACCACCAATGTACCCCACCCCCTCCCTGCCCATCCCCAGGCTGCCTCAATAGCAGGTAGCCGTGCAAAACAGTATTTTTAAGAGAATGCTTTCCCTTAGCACATGTTTTTTGCGTTTGTTTTTTTCTTCCTGAATCAGTGCCTGGCACGTAGCTCCTCTAAAGAGAAATGGTAAGATGAAAGAGAGTGGAAAGGGAACCATGGGGAGGGAGAAAGAGAGAGGAGAAAGGGGGTGTGGCTGAGAACTTTGTCTCCAAACAAGGGAAATATCTAACTAGCAGAACTGGGTCACAAGTCAGGGGCCAAAAGAACTTGCTGCAGACGTTCCAACTTTTCAAAGGGAAAATAATCTGAGAAGAATAAAAAAATAACTACCAAAATAACATAATTTTATAATAAAATTATAAAAAAATAAATAAAACTAATCAATACATTTAAAGAATGAACTTATTCCATATTTCTAACCTTCAGGTGTCTACCATAGCACATTTTTTAACTGAACATCTCAGTGTAAAAAATATTTAGCATGTTAACCCCCACTCAAATTTTAATAGCTACTCTCAGTTGCATGTAACTACTAGTAA
The DNA here is from genome assembly GCA_021461705.1 of Cryptotis parvus. Lineage (NCBI taxonomy): Eukaryota > Metazoa > Chordata > Mammalia > Eulipotyphla > Soricidae > Cryptotis > Cryptotis parvus. The sequence continues at coordinate 47,586 of JAJIBD010010165.1, read as the reverse complement.
AACTCAATTTATGTTCTGAGGAGCACAAATCCTGTAGTATAAGTTATGGATAATGTCCCATCGTCAATAATCTTTGGAGTCAATGCACATTCTTATCACTTCATGTAGTTACAGAACATTTAACACAATAAAGTTGAGAAAATCGATTCAATTTTACTTATTCTGCCATTTCCTAAACTAGCTGAACTGATATACTTAAAAATAAGGATATAAATATACACTGTCAGACATAATGATTTCATAAAATGTGAAATAATGGATACCTTTTAGGGCACTTTCATTATGTCCACCACAAAGCCAGGTAAGTAGCTGAGAAGGCACATGATCCCTTAGAACCTTATCTTCTTTAATGGATCAAACAGTTTTCTTTCCTCCAAAATTTCCAGCAGAGAACAAAAGCCATTGCAATGAAAATAGAGATCAAACTGCCTTTTAAGGGAGCAACACAGACAAAGATTTGCAGGACGCAGCAAGAAGACAAGTGTTCTTTTGCTACCTAACTTAGTGACTGCAATTAGATGTCTTAGAGGCCACAATTAGAATGAACTCCACTCTACACAGGGATCTGTGTGCTGTGCAAAGGGTGCAAATCAATGGCAGTGAAAGCTACTGACATTTTTTATGAGAGAAACAGAGGGAGAGAAACAGGCTTGTCAGTCAGAACTCTCTAAAGTCAGCAGTGAAAGTGTTCCAGACACACTTTCAGTGACTAATTCCTAACTGCATCTCATTCTTCCCTCTGCTCTTTAGAGGGACTTGTCCACACAAATGACAAATGACCATTGCCAATAATTTATTTATTTTATTATTATTATTTTGCTTTTTGGGTCACACCCGGTGACACTCCAGGGTTACTCCTGGTCCTTCACTCAGGAATTATTCCTGGCGGTGCTCGGGGTACCATGTGGGATGCTGGGGATTGAACCTGGGTCAGCTGTGTGCAAGGCAAACATCCTACCTGCTCTGCTATCGCTCCAGCCACACAGTGCCAATAATTTAAATCATGACCTAATGCAGCTCAAAATAATTGACCTAAGGTAGGTCAGATAGCAATAGATAAATGGATAAGCCCATTCTTAAATGATTTATAGTATTCTTGAAGTGGATGCAGTCCTCTTAATGATTTTTCTCACAGCTGATAAATTTTTGAAACCAATTTTACCACAGTGACCCCCAGATACTGCCAATACCTATAGCCCAAATGGAATAATGCACCATAGTGATATGGGAATATGGTCACAAGAGTTTTTATTTAACTCAAGAGTGATAATGGAAGGTTTTTAAATTAACATGGGCAACTGAGCTGTTTAGGGGACAAGCACAGCTGGGTGATAAATACCATCCACTGTGACAATGTGAGTTAAGAGAAGTCAGGTTTATTTCACTGGCCCAGGCAAAGGGGCTCTAAGGGCTGGATCCTGATCAAGAGTAGCAGGCTCCATTTTACATAGTGTCTGATGAGAGAGAGAGAGCTTGCAGGCATAGTAAAGAAGCAGAAATTCTCAAGCATGCTATTTGCAAAGCAAGGACAGAGCCTTTCAAGAATAACCTAAATACATTCTGGGTGTGTACTGTGAGGTTAAGACCATCCTGATGTTGGAAGTCTTGCCAAAGGTGGAAACTACCACAAATGTGTGGGAGCAGAGGTTAGGTAAGACAGAGAAAGGAGCAGTGTGCCAATAATTGTCGAAAGTCTATTACAGTCCACAACATGTAAGGAAGGGAAGAGAGAACGAGAGAGAAAGAAAAAGATATAAAAGAGATGGAGAACCAGCCACGGAGGCAGGCTAGGGGAGAGGGGAGTGTATTGGGGACATCGGTGGTGGGAAATGGGCACTGGTGGAGGGATGGGTGCTAGAACACTGTATGGCGAAACCCAAACATGAACATTTTTTAATTGTCAATAAATACATAAATAAATAAATAAATAAACAAATAAACAAATAAATAAATAATAAAAGACCATCCTGATGCTCTCCCTGGAGAATTCCCCCTTCTGTAGTAACAAATATCTAGCCCAGCCTTCAGGATTCCTACGGACATATAAATATCTAGCCCGGCCTTCAGGGTTCCTGTGCACCAAGACCATTCATGGGAACTCACAGTTCCAGAAGGCTGAAGTGAAACGTTGGACATGGGAATCTCCTGGTGGACAGTTCCACAATGAAATTGACCACATCATCTTCAATCGACGGTTTTGTCTGACCGATGTTGCTGCTGTCCCCAAATTCCAAACAGGATCGGACCACCATCTCCTTCGTGCAAAATTCTACTTCCCGCAACTAGGGAGAAAAGGCTGCAAAGTTTAAGAAGAGAACTCCCCAGAACGACAACCAACTGGGAACTCTTTGGCACCATTGCAGCAACTAGGGAAGATACCATCATTGACGACATCAATGAAGAATACAACCGACTGGTTCAGCACCTCCATGATTGTGCGAAGAATGCCAAAAGAGAGAGAAAGACACAAAAGGATGCCTGTCTTCAGAAACTCGCAAGCTCATTCACCAATGTGGAAAGGTGCGAGCCTCAGGAGACCAAATGCTAACGGCCAAGCTTGCTAAACAGTGCAGGGAAGCGATAAAAGAAGACCTCAAGAAATACTGGAAGACAGAAGAGCAGAAATACTGGAAGATGCAGCAGAGGCCGGAAAAGCATTTACACCGCCTGCCTGTCCTTCAACAACTATAAGACCAAGATGACTGCCTTCCGACGCCCTGATGGATCTATCACTGTCACTGTCACTGTCACTGTCTTCCCGTTCATCATTGATTTGCTCGAGCAGGCCCCAGTAACATCTCCATATGTCCTGTCTCATGCTAGTAGAGCCCAAGGGCATCTGCTTGCTCCAGGAACATAAAGAGCCTCAATCCATTCCGGAATGAGGTCTATAATTGTTACTGGTATTTGGCATATCAAATACAACACGGGTAGCTTGCCAGGCTCTTCCGTGCAGCTAGCATAGTCTTGTAGGCATCTCTAAGTCCAGCATTTATTGATGAACCGCAGGGCCCCAAGCGGCTGCGTGAGCTGGGCTGTGATAGGCTGGTCTGCTGGGTGGAGTTCTGATGAGAGAGAAGTCCAGATGTGTAAAATGGAGGCCCTCATGGAGTGGCGGGTCGTCTGGCTTGTTGCGAGGCTCTGCTGGGGTGGTGGGCCAGGGCTAGAACCCACCATCCCTCCCGGGTGCCTCGTGAGCGGCTGGTCACAGGGAGAGCCAGTAGCAGCTCTGCCCCATATCTGCGAGTCTCTGGACCGGCATACCTGAGCTGGATTTAAGAAAGACTGCTGCAGGGTGGAACTCGATGAGCTGGGCTGTGATAGGCTGGTCTGCTGGGTGGAGTTCTGATGAGAGAGAAGTCCAGATGTGGAAAATGGAGGCCCTCATGGAGTGGCGGGTCGCCTGGCCTCTTACAAGGCTCTGCTGGGGTGGTGGGCCAGGGCTTGAACCCACCATTCCTCCCGGGTGCCTCGTGAGCGGCTGGTCACAGGGAGAGCCAGTAGCAGCTCTGCCCCATATCTGCAAGTCTCTGCGAGAGTCTCTGCGAGATGGATCTATCACATCTTCCAGAAAGGCAATGGAGAAGATTATCCAGGACTTCTACTCAAATCTCTTTGATAGCCACATCCACCTGCCCATATACCAAATTCCACAGGATGGATATGTCATTCCCAATGTTCTCCCTTCTGAAATCCGAAATGCCATCTCGTCGGGTAAAGAAGGGAACAGCACCAAGCCCAGACAAAGTCAGACCAGAACTCCTGAAGAATCTGCCGTTGGTACTCATCATTACACTAGCTCAGCTCTTCACACACTACCTGTCTGAATGCAAGGTACCCTCCCAATGGAAAACCAGCAGGACAGTTCAACTGTTCAAGAAGGTAGACATTCACGACATCAGCAAATATCGCCCCATCTGCCTGTTGTCTGTCATCTACAAGCTGTTTACACAAGTCATCCTGAACAGGATTGGCAGAACACTAGATGAAGGCCAAGCAAGCGAGCAAGTAGGCTTCCGGAAAGGATTCAGCACAATCGATCATATCCACACAGTAACCAGGCTCATTGAGGTTTGTAGGGAGTAAATGATGCCGCTCTGTCTCACATTCATTGATTTACAGAAAGCCTTTGATTCTGTAGAGACTGAAGCAGTCATCGAAGCCCTAGCCAAACAGGGTACTCAAACCCAATACATCATGATCCTTCGTGGAGCTGTATTATGGATTCACCATCAGGATCTCACCATTCTACAAAGAAGTGATCATTAATGTCAAAAGAGGGGTTCGACAGGGTGATACCATTTTCGGGGTCAGGAAAAAGCTGTTACAGTAAAATTTTACTGTTTTACAGAAACAGTAAAATTTCTGTTACTGGATGACATTGTTCTAATAATACCAAACATTAGCCAAGCGGCACAAATGCTGGCTGTCTTCGACTGAGAATGTGGAAAGATAGGTCTACATCTGAATCTAAAAAGAAAACCATGTTTATGAAAAATGAACTAGTTCCAGAGGCCCCGTTCACTCTCAATGGAACAAACATCTCTGAATGCAGCAGTTATGTGTACCTAGGTCGAGAAATCAACATGATGAACGACCTAAAACCTGAGCTGTGCAGGAGGAAGAGAGCGGCATGGAATGCCTTCAAAAGCATCGAAGAAATAGCTAAAAGGACAAAGAACCTCCAGCTCCGGGCACATCTCTTGACTCCACCGTTCTCCCTGCATTAATATATGCCTCAGAGACCTGGACCATATGAAAGCAGGATGAGAATGCTATTCGGTCACCCAGAGAGGAATTGAAAGAGCTATGCTTGGAATATCATGCCTCACTCAAGTAAGAGAAGGAATCCAGAGTTCTGACCTCTGTCGCTATTACAGAATCAAGGATGCTATCTCGTTTGCCAAGGCATCGAAAATCAGATGGGCTGGACATGTAATGTGATTTGGAGACAACCACTGGACTAGAGTCGTTACCGACTGGATCCCACGGGATGTCAAAAGATCACGTGGCCACCCACCTACAAGATGGTCAGACTTCCTTGTCAAGACCCTGAAGGAACGGTTTGAGGCTCTTCATATTCCTGAATCAACCAAATGCCATTGGGCTACATTGGCACGTGATAGGGTCCAATGGAAATATTACTGGTGCCCGCCGAGCAAATCGATGAATAACGGGATTCAAGTGATCAAGTGATGTTTATATATAAATATATATGTATATATGTATTATGTATAAGTGTGTATGTATATATATATATATATATATATATACATGCCAGGCATGTATATGGGGTGGCATGCCAGACATAGGGTCCAGTACACATAGGCCACAAGTGGACAGGCTAGACTCGGGCACCAGAACAATTCAGCTATATGTTGTAGAGGACACAGATACACGTGTCATAGCTGCTACCAGCTCTCCCTGTGCTCAGCTGATCATGAGGCATCCGGGAAGGAAGGCAGGTTATAGCCCTGTCCTGCCATCCCAATAGAGCCTTGCAAGAAGCCAGAGGAACTCCCCACATACACCATGACTGCTGCCATTTCAGCATCCGGACTCCACAGCTCCACCCAAGAGAAAAGCCAATCTCAAGTCCTGCTCTTCAGAGTCCCACCCTATAGTGAAACCTATTTCAAGCCCAGGTATGCTTGAACCAGAAACACAGATACATAGGACAGAGTTGCTACTGGCACTCCCTGTGCTCAGCTGATCATGAAGCATCCAGGAGGGAAGGAAGGTTCTAGCCCTGGCCCTCCATCTCAATAGAGCCTCGCAAGAAGCCAGAGGAACTCACCACACCATGAGGGCAGCCATTTTCAACATCCGGACTCCAGAGCTCATTGGAATTCCATCCAAGAGAAAAGCCAATCTCTCCCCATTCATCAGTAAATGCACGGACTGAGAGCTTACATACTACCAAGAGTATACCACCCACACAAGGCAAACAGAATTTCTCTCTGGTCTAATTACTTAGAGATACAATGTGGCCAGGTAAATATACTGGTAAGATCTAGCTAGTCCCGTGATGATTGTGGTAGCATGAGAGAATATTTATACCAACCAGAACAGAATACATGGTCAGAAAAACTGCCACATTTAAACTGCCCTCCTATCTACAAAGTGACCTGCAGGAGGCAATCCAGGTCAGATGCAGAGGCTCTGAGCAGGTGTACTGCAACAGACTTGCTTACTGTAGGGGCTGGAAATGGTCTTGGAATCTCCGTCGGAAGATATTTTTCATGCATCTTCACTGGGATGGGACATCTAATGACTCGCATATTAAAAGGGGGCAGGATACCATTGAAAAGTTTTTGGTCTAAAAATGTGACTTGGTATGTGGCGTATACTAATGGAATGTGTCTTGTCTAAGAAGATCAAATTTCAGTGTACCAGAGAGATAGGACAGCAGGGAAGGCATCGCGTATGGTACATCCAGGTTTGATCCCTGGCACAATATGGCCCCCTGAGCCTCACCAAAAGGCTTGATCACAGAGCCAGGAGTAAGACCTAAGTATAACCAATTCTGCCTCCTCTACACTTCCCATCCCCTGCCCTGAAAAAAAATAAAGAAAAAAGATTCATATCATCTGTATTGCATGAGATTCCAAACCTATGCTTAATCTAGAAACACCCAAAACCTGTAACTGAAATTTTCTGGTCAAGAATCTGTCTTTTCATGCCATTTAGGCAGGCTATGGGAGGGGGGTAGGGAATTGGGGACATTGGTGGTGGGAAATGAGCACTGGTGGAGGGCGGGTGCTGGAACACTATGTGACCGAAACCTCCAAACATGAATAACGTTGTAATTATATATCTCACGGTGGTATAATAAAATGTTTAATTAAAAAATAAAATAAAATTTACTACAAAAAAAAGAGAAAATGAAGTAGGATTTTTTATTAAAAAATAGATCTCCCATATGACTGAGCAATTCCACTTGCTGGCACCCATCCAATAAGATGAAAACCTGTATTTGAGAAAGATGTATGTGTATGCACATTTCTTGCAACACTATTTACAATAGCCAAGATCTGGAAGTAGCCCAAATGTCCAACAACACATGAGTGGATAAAGAAGTTGTATATATACTCCTCAGCTATAAGCAAATTGAAATCCTGCCTTTTGTTGCAACTTAGATGGAACAATAGGGGGTCATGCCAAGAAAAATAAGTCAGAAGGAGGACAAGCACTAGGTATTCCTACCCACATGTGCGTATAAAGAAACAAATCAAGGGAGTGGACTCTAATAATGACAAACCTTTGGACTCTGACTATAGAACTGAGTTTGCCAGTGAGGTGGGAAGTGGGAGGTTGGGTGGGGATAGTCAAGGAAATGGGGTTGAGAAGTGACAGAAAGTCAGCAGTGGAGAATCCTTTGATGGTGGAGGTTGGGGTGTGGTAACTTTGTACACTCAAAGCATAAATGTTGACATCATTGTAACTAAGTGACTACAATAAAAATATACTTCAAAAGATAAAAAAGAGTCTGTCTTTTCAAATAGATAGATAAGTAAAAATAAGCCTGTAATGGGGGCAGGCAGGGTTTGGGTGGGTGTGTTTGGGAATTGGGTGGTGGGAATTGGCACTGGTGAGGGGATGGATTCTGTAACACTGTATTGTAGAGACCCAATTATGAACATCCTTGTAATTCTATATATCACATGGTATAATAAGGATTGGGGAAGATGAAGGAGAGACAGAGAGAGATAGAGAGAAAGGGAGCGAAGGAAGAAATGCCTGCTCTGGAGCTGGGAGAGGGGGAATGTGGGGACATTGGTGGTGGGAATGGGGCACTGGTGAAGGGATGGGTGCTGGAACAATATATGACTGAGACCCAATTACGAACATCTTTGTAATGTTGTTCTCATGGTGGTAAAATAAAAAATTAAAAAAATATGTCTTTTATACTCAGTTGGAAATTATTGAACATACTGCACTCCCTCTTCATGGGAGCTGTGACCTGGAGAGGAGAGGAAGGATGGAACTGTTTGTGTGAGGACTGATGGAAAGAGCAGGAAAAGGACCATGGAGCCGGCAAACTGCTTCTGAGAAAGCTACACGGTTAAACAGACAGGAGCTATTTTGTCTGGCCAAGTCTGAAAGAAGTCCTTAAGCTGATCTAACAGAGGATTTAAAAAAGAAAAATTTCAACCATCTGACATTTTTTTCTTTTTTGCTTTTTGGGTCACACCTGGCAGTGCTCAGGGGTTACTCCTGGATTTTTGCTCAGGAATTACTCCTGGCGGTGCTTGGGGGACCATATGGGATGCTGGAGATCTAACCCAGGTCGGCCGCATGCAAGGCAAGCACCCTACCCACTGTGCTATCACTCCGGCCCTCTATCAGCTAACATTTTTAAAAGCATTTCCTGTGTGGAAAACAAGGGCCACACCAGCATTATTTCATTGAATCTATTGAGGTTGGAATGGTCCTGTTGAACAGGTGAAGGAATTATAATAGAAAGAGGCTGAGCAACTTGCCCAAGTGCCAGGAATGGGGAATGAATGGCCATATTTTTAATTTATCCTTTGATGTCACCTTTGAGGTCTCATTATACCCTGTAACAGGCCCCTTTGCCATGTGACTTAGCATCTCCTCCCCAGAAGATGTAGATTGTTTCCCTCATCTACCTTGAAGTCAACCTGTGTGTTTTACTTGCTTTATTCAAAGATTGAAATGCAGAAATGCAGCTAGAAATGTAGCTACTGGAGGCTTGACGGCTCCCCACTCCCCAGGCCCGAATCTTTTGGAATCCTGCCACAGTCATGTGAAGGGGCCTTGCTAGGCTGTGGGTTTCATCAGCCTTATCATCCAGCAACCACATCAAGGTGGTCAATCAACCCTGAGCCTACACTATGAGGGCCACGCAAGTGTGTGGGAGCCTTGCTCAGTCTCTTGAGTCACAACAAATGGTTTTAATCCATTAGGCTTGGGTATAGACTGTTAAGTAGCAAAAAGTGAATAGAGAGTTCTTGATCTAATGAAAACAAATAAACAAAAAACCCAAAACATTTTTCTTCCACTCAATACTATATTTACAGGATAATATTCGTGATAAAGGCAGGCACTGTTTCAGAGACTCTTCAGTTGGTTTATGGATATTATGGGCTGAGCCTTATAACATAAGCCACATCAGGAGGCTTGCTCAAGTTCCTGTTCTGGTTCTGCCATAATATAAGCTACAGAACTTTGGGTAAATTGTATATTCCAAACCTAACTTTCTGTAGTTGAGAAATAAAGAGACAGTGACAGAAATCATCAAATTTCTCAATCAGAACATATTTATATTTGAAAACTTACTGAAGACTCCCCAAGGCTTTTTGTTTGGGTTATACCTATTATAACACCAGAACTGAGTCTCTTAAATATTTGCCAAGTAATTCAAAATAATAACAACCCTACTATATATTAACATTTTTAATGAATAATATCTTCAAAGTCAAATGTAAAATACTGAGTTAGTGGCACTGTTTTCATATTTATATGTATCTCTAACGTCTGGTTTCACAGGAAATGGCTGAATTCTCATGTGCTTCTGCTTTCTTGTAGCATCTATAAAACATCACTGTATAGTGTGGAAGAAGAAAAGTGAAAAGGCAAATAACACTTTCAGCACCTTCTAACACCTCTTAGAACTTCCATTCCAGCCCGAAATCTCTAAGCACACTTCTGGTGATCCTGGTCTAGAGAACTTCTAATAAAAAATTCTGCCAGAGAAAGAAAACTCTACACAATTCATTTTAATTTCTATGATAAAGAGTTACCCAAAATGAGCAACTGTTTCTTCTAGTAAGAACAAAATTAATTTACCTTTAAATAGCTAGGGACTTTTACAGGTTAATTTATTCCATAAACTGAGTTAAACACACAGTAATATTTGAAATTCTAAAAGTTAAATGCAAATCATTTATTTCTTCTTTAATGAAGCAGAACTTTTATAATAGAAAATTAATAAATGCATTTATATACAATTGAAGTGACTTCCTATATCAGACTCCTAACCTATAGGAAGATATATGGATATGAATTGTGACTCCAACTTTGTTGGCCATAGTACCTATACAAATTCATATAAACAAGACCCTTACAGTGATTGCAGCAGTCTCAGTCAAGCAATGAATACTTAAGACTTCAACAAAACGTTTCCATTTTGAAAAAAAGTACAAACTTGTAGAAAATAACTCAATCCTAAAGCTTGGACCAATGTTTATGCAAATCTGTTCTTTTCGAAAGTATTGATTAGATTCATAGTCTGAGAGAAACAATTATTCCTTAAATAAGGAATATATATTTTTTTTTGCTTTGGGCCCACACTAGGTGATACTCAGGGGTTACTTGTGCCTCTGTTCTAGGAATTACTTCTGGCAGTGTTCAGGGTGTTTGGGATCAAACCCAGGTCAATCATGTGCAAGGCTGTAATATTACTTCAGGCCCAGAAATTTTACCTGCTGTAATATCACTCCAACCCCAGACATTTCTTCCTTAATTCTGACACTAAAGTGAAATAGGGGGCAGGAGTAGACGCTAAAAGCTTAATAATTATCATGATAAGTCAAATTTAGTCAGTAAAGTGTAGCTTCTTTATATGTATTATAACCTTTTATTCAAGGTGAGAAGACAGGAATGCAGTGGTGACAGTAGAGAAATGTCCATCAAGACTTAATATTTCTACCTGCAAACAGTGTTGTTTGTTTTTTCTCCCCTGCAAAGAGGGCTGAGCTTAAGTAAGGGCTAAGACTCTGGAATCAAAACCTGGAGAGACTCATCGTATGTCTACCTGTGGGAAATGAAAGGTCATCACTGGGAAAGTCAAATTGCAGAGCTTGAACAATGAAGAGCAGGTGCCACTGAAAATGACACTTGGAAAAAAACTGAGGGGGCTGACAGAGGTGATTCTAGTTCTCCAATCTGGCTGGGATCTCCATTCTCAGAGAATCCTGGATATTAGTAATTTGTGACAGTCCCAAATAGCCTTTAACTCCCTCTTCTGGGAAGTCTGAGATAGCTTGCTCTTGTCTTACTCAATATAGTACTCGATGCCTACTGTGTGCTCAACAATCTGGCGTACTGGTCTTATTGATTTATTATATATTTTTATTTAATTAAAGAACCATGATTTATAAAGTTATTGATAATTGTTTTAGGCATATATTTCAGTATCAATCCCACTCCTCAGTATTCCCAATGCTCCCAACCCCCACAAACTCTGCTCCATCCCCCAGGGTACTCTGATTTTAGAAAAAGCTAAGTGAACCTCTCCTCTCTAAGACTACACTCTAGTTGTATCTGCCCTTTATAAGATTACGCCTAATTGATATTGAAGGTAGGCAGATAACAGGCACAACAAAGAGGTCACTTATGTTAGAATGCACTGTATATGTGCTATAGACAAACACTGTAGAAAGAGATATTCCTCACATCAGAGAGTCTCTGTAGGCCTCTGAGGAGGTAATTTTATAGAGAGTGATCAGTCAAGTCTCATAGGAAAGTTGACATTAGCAACTTAAATCTGACGAAGGACTCAGCTCAGCTCTCTGTGGAAGAGTATTTCCAGTAAGTTCTGAACAGACATAGCAGAGACACAAAGTTAAAGTGATACGTTTTGTACCAAAAGGACAGGCAGAAATCCAGTGTGACTGGAACAGAATGAACAATGAGAACTAGTAGCTGAGATGAAATGTAAAGATGATGTGGAACTCTGCAGGGCATGCAACAGAATTCCATTTCAACTCTAAGTGAGGGCTCTGGGAAGACTAATGACAATATTTGGAATATATCAATAGTATTACTCTAGCATCTATATTGAGGATATTTATGAGGTATGTGGTAAAGTTAGGAGACAGAGAACCAGAAGATTCTTCTAGAATTCCATGTAAGAGGAAACCATTTGGGGGCAATCAGCATGTTGACAATTTTAAAGACTCTGAAGAAGTAGATGTCAGTTAGGAAGAAATGAAGGCACAACACATTTATGGACTCTACTATTATGAGTTCAGGCTGAAGGAGAAAGTGCAAAAGGAGATGAATAAAACTAGAGGAAGGTAAGAAGGAAAGAGAGAGCGCGAACACAAGACAGTGGAGGCAAAGAAGGAGAATTCAAAAGGGAGCAATGAAAGATGGAAAGCAAGCCTGCATAAGTGAAGAATGCCTGCCTGAATTCACCCAGGAAGGTCACAGATGGCCAGAACAGAGCTTCAGTGGACTGGGGGTGGGGAGCAAGCACAATGGAGGGGCTTTAGGAGGAAAGATGAAAGAAACTTGAGGACCTTGGTTACAAAGGGGACCAAAGAAGAGGGTTAGCAGCTCTCAGGTTCAAAGGGTAGGAGGAAGGGTTTGTGCTGCTTAAAGCTGGAAGAAATAGCAGCAGCACATTTGCTGTATTCATAAAAATGGGAAGCAGAGAAGGAAAAAATTGAAAATGGATGGAGGAAAAGAAGGTGAATTGCTCGAGTCATCCCCCTGAGTGGGCATGCTGAAACAATTATATTTAGACAGGAGCATGGAACACTAGAGCCAGGCAGTGTGTGGGGTGTTGGAGGGTAGGTGGGGTGGTGGGAGCATTCTAGTTCTCTGAGCATGACTCAGATTTCCTAGCGTGAGGAAGCAAGGTCCTTGGTCTAGAGGCAGGATGAAAGGTGGTGTGGATAAAGTCAGAAGAGTGGGCAGAAGGCAGATAATAGTTGGGACCAAGTGAGAGTGGAGCAAGCAGATGTAAGCCAGGGCGACTACAGAGTAGCAGGGTGTACCTATGGGCAGTATCATGCCAGGAAAGGGGATTGGTTGTCAGTGTTCCACACCTGAGCTATGAAGAGTAGCAGGGTGTACCTATGGGCAGTATCATGCCAGGAAAGGGGATTGGTTGTCAGTGTTCCACACCTGAGCTATGAAGAGTAGCAGGGTGTACCTATGGGCAGTATCATGCCAGGAAAGGGGATTGGTTGTCAGTGTTCCACACCTGAGCTATGAAGAGTAGCAGGGTGTACCTATGGGCAGTATCATGCCAGGAAAGGGGATTGGTTGTCAGTGTTCCACACCTGAGCTATGAAGAGGGCTTTTGCTTTGTGTCAAAAAAAAACCCTTTGACTAGAATATAAAATTTCATGTAAAGTTTAACCTCCAGGAAAATCTGTGGTGGAAAATTCTTTTTTATTTTGATGTTTTAGTAATGAAAATCTAGGGGCACCATTATGTTTACTCTATTTTTGCATTGGAAAGGGGGTGGGCGGAACTACATGACTCTTCTCAACACTTCTTAGCCGATTTAGTCCAAACTGTTAAAGATCAACAAGTTATATGCACTAAATGTGTGTGTGTGTGTGTGTGTGTGTTTATTCAAGACTTTGGGAAATATTTGCTATTTTGCTTTCCAATGTATTTTGTAGTGCTGGCACTTAGGATTAAGCCCTCTGCAGAACCAGGAGTAGGGCTTAGTGCTGTCAGTGTATCATAGAGGCTTAGTGTGTATCATGAGGCCCCGCCCCAAGCAAACAAGAAACGGCAGTGGTCTATGGTAGAGGCACTCAGAATTCACACAGTTTGACCTCACTTGAAAGACTTCATTAGAAGCACCAACCTGTTTTAATAACCTACCTAGGCATTTTCAATGCACATTAGATGATCCTATGTCCAAAATACCATCACCATTTTTTTTTGAGTAAAAGTACAAAGAAGTGACATTCTCTTCTCCAATAAACTGGTCAGTAATAGAGTTAAGAGTCTATTATCTGCCTCGCCCACACTGAAGAGTTTTCTCATTACTGAGTTCATTTATTCATGGTTCAAGTTAAAAGTACTTAAAGAACTTTGATATCACTGTGATAAAGATGAATGCAATGAAAGATGCTATTTTATTCTGGCAACTTGGGGTACTCGTTTGGACTGAGGTTATGCTAGGGTGGCTCAAACACACACTTGTGCCTTTTTCCAAAACCTGCTAGATAGTAGGTTCTTCGGGCATCCAAGAAGCTGGCATTAAAAAAGTTCTTAACTTATCTATAAAGAGTTCTGGGAAGCCAGCTAAGTTGGAATTTTACGTCAGGGAGTATTTTGTTCTGCCCAATTTCCCAGAGACTCAATGTTATAAAAAGTAACCTAGATTCTAAAGAATACAATAAACCATTTCGAAAGGAAATGACAGTCATAGAAAGGGAATCTCTTTCAAAACGGCATCTAAACTGAAAAGTATGACTGGCACAGCTAGCTCTTAGGCAGAAAGCTGCTGAGGAAGCAATGGCCAAAGAATATCTATTATCTCCCCGGCATCTAGGGCTTCTCTGTTTCCACTGCTCTTAGCTATGAAATAGGCAACTGATTGTTCTCCACATTTGGATACTTGAATCTCATTCAAGTGAATGTGCACAAAGGACTATAAATTTAGAACCAATCATTTGACATTTTCTGAACAAAATCAGCAGAAATCTAATTTAACCAAAGAAAAATTTCTATCCAAATGTCAGTCATCTGGGTACCTTTCCAGCAGGAATACATTCATCATGTCCTACTTAGCACGTGGTTAAGTACTTAATTAATTCTTGACTGAAAGAACTTATGCATGCATGCATGAATGAGTGGTGCTCCATTTTCAATAGAAAAAATTGGGGGCAAGGTTAGTAGGATGAATTTTATCCACTGTTTATGAGAAATATTACCAAAATATTGCTTAAGGAGAAATGATTCTTTTAGATATTCATCTGTGTCTTTAAAATATGCCCCAAAAAAATAATAATAATAATAATAATAATAATAAACCCTATAAACAATAAGCACTGATTTCTTTTTTTGTATTTTATTATACCACCATGAGATATACAATTACAAAGATGTCATGTTGGGTCATACAGTATTCCAGCATCCATCCCTCCACCAGTGCCCATTTCCCACCACCCATCCCCTAATTCCCTCCCCCTCCCTTAGCCTGCCTCTATGGCAGGTTCTTTATATCTTTTCTCTCTTTCTATCACTGTATCACTGTCTTCACGTTCATCATCGATTTGCTCGAGCGGGCCCCAGTAACATCTCCATATGTCCTGTCTCATGCTAGTAGAGCCCAAGGGCATCTGCTTGTTCCAGGAACATAAAGAGCCTCAATCCATTCTGGAATGAGTTCTATAATTGTTACTGGTATTTGGCATATCAAATACAACACGGGTAGCTTGCCAGGCTCTGCCGTGCAGGTAGCATACTCTTGTAGTCATCTCTAAGTCCAGCATTTATTGATGAACCGCAAGTGGCTGCGCGAGCCGGGCTGTGATAGGCTGGTCTGCTGGGTGGAGTCAGAACTCCACCCTCTCTTTCTATAAGCACTGATTTCTAATTTCTTATATTTTCAAGTTCCTGCTTAGACAGGAACTTTTACTAACTAGGGGCTGGATAGAAAGTATAGTGGGTAAGACACTTGCCTTACATGCAGCTGACCCATGTTCAATCCCTGGCACCCCATTCACATCCCTGAGCATGATAGGAGTGAGCCTTAAATGCAGAGCCAGGAGTAAAGCCTGAATACCATCTGGTATGGCTCACAAAATAAACAAAAGAAATCTCCTGAGATGTCACTAGGCCCCTCTAATACTTCATTCTTTAAACTTTACCTCAAGTAGATATTTCAAATGTAAGAATGAGAGAAAATTTCTGTAACACATTCAAATGCTATAACTAAATCCAAAAAAATTTTGTTTTGGTGAAGATGAGAGAATCCATACAAAATGCTCACATTGAGGTCTGGCTCTTGATTAAGAACTCAATATTAGATATTTTTGGTTGACAATTTTTTTTTTGCGTTTTTGGGTCACACCCGGCAATGCTCAGGAGTTTCTCCTGGCTCTGCACTCAGGAATTACTCCTGGCGGTGCTTGGGGACCATATGGAATGCCAGGGATCGAACCTGGGCCAGCACAGGCCGGCCGCGTGCAAGGCAAACGCCCTACCCGCTGGGCTATCGCTCCGGCCCCTTGGTTGGTATTTTTTGACATTTAAATACAATACTAAAAAATATCAAATCACCTATTCTGAGTTGAGTTAATTATGAGTTAGATTATTGTTTATTGGACCAAAGATATAATACAGGGTTAAGGCACTTGCTTTGCATGTGGCCATCCCAGCATGATCCCCAGTACTGCATACAGCCCCTGAGCAACCTCTAAAAAAGAGATCCCTGAACACCACTGGGTGGGCCCCAGAACCAAAAAATCAATAGAGCACCATTTCTCAAATAGGAGGCATATGGACCCCAGGGGACTCCCAGATACTCCCAGGGGGCACAGGTGTATCATAAATGGGGATGGGGTGGCAAAGCATGAGACCAGGGAGCCAAATGTTAGGGCAGCCACAGCAATGAAACAAGGTCATGATCAGAAATGGACAGCTTTTTCCTCCCAATCTTCAAATCACTCTAAGAAATGCCCTCTTAGGAGATAATTCTGGATAAATGGCAAGGCCTGTGCTCTACTATGGAGCTCAGCACACCTCAAGTGGCGATCACAAATTTATGTATACTGTGTATGGTCAAGTTTCAAGTCCAACCTCCAAAACTTGTTTTAATTCTGACCTCCTTTCATACACATTGATAATTCAGCCTGCCATTCACATGTCATTCCCAAACCCCATTCTCCACACCAGTTTACATCTAAAGTATTTAAAAGACAAAGCACAGAGAAGGAAAATATCCATTTGGAAAAGGAGAGAAATCTGAACTCTCATGTAAAGACTGATATTCCCATAAAGTACTAAAAAGTTGAACTGATTTAGCTTGTGGAGAGACTTAGTCAACGTGACAGAGAAGAGCCAATTCTGCCAGCAGTTTAGGAAGAGGCTTCTATGTCACTAGGTCGAGGTGACAGAGGTGAGCTGTTAGAGGACAGATGGCAAATGCGTCAACATCTCTAGGACAGAGGACCTGTTTTATAGAACTGATGGAGCATATTTTTTTTTAAAACTCAGATCTTAAAAACACATGCAATAGTCATAATCAATTGAGCCTGGACAAGTTACCTGGAGATATAGCCTTTGCTCTTAAATAAAATGAGAATCATAGTATTTGCCCTATTACTGAAGGCAGCTACAAAGATTAAATGAGAAAATGCATGTGAAACAGAAGAGCATTCATGGCATGCAGCCTTACACAAATAAGATGAAATAAGTTATCTCTTATATGGACAACTTTCCAGAATGCACAGAGAAATCAAACCCAGAGTCTTCCAAGGGCCTGTCTATTTTCCAGATGCCTGATAACAAAAATAGCCCTAGTTTCAAAACTTCACTAATACTCCCTCAACTATGCTGAGTTTTCTACTTGAACTTTCCAAAGTATTAGTTTTAATTTTTTTCTTCTTGCATAAAGCAGGAGGAGCATTCTTTGTATCCATAAAGTTTATTCCCAATTCTGACGATAACTAGTGTCAAATAAATGCACCGCCTACATGCAACCATAACCACCTCACCTTGCTAATTCCAAGTCTTTACTGGTTTCTCTATCATTTACTGGATAAATACCAAATAATATTTCAATTAATTAAGTTTGAAACACTGAAAAAGTAATTCCGGATTTGCTCTTATGATTCAGGAAGAGGGTCATAAATTCTTGAGTATCAAAGAATAATGAAAAATTGTCTTTATTTCTTTTTTAAATCTCACAATGTTTAAAGACTACAAGGAAGTGTAGCCAAATACAAAGGCAGGGAACTCTATGATGAGAAACTGCCAACTGTGGACATTACTCACAGCAGACACTTAAAAACCAGGAGATTCCAATTTCTCTTGGCGGAAAAAAAAACCATGAGCTGCGAGAGCAGTGCTGCCAGGGAGTTTATGGGAGACTGCCTGAGGAAGAAGCTACAACCAGCCTAGCCTGGTCTGAGGAATTCCATACATAACCTGCCAGGACTGGTTGAGGAGAGCATCTCACTATCCAGTGCCTGCTGGAGAAGCTGTAGTGGTACCACCATACAAGGTCAAGCTGAGATTAGGGGAAGATCTTGTTGGGTTTGACAAGGGAAGTGAAAAGACATGTTCCTGGAGACTTGTAATACCTCTTCAAGAAGCAGGAGGTCATGGAATTCTAGTTAATGGCTCTCAAGCTTCTGGACTGAGAGATGGCTGTTATCCCATCTCTGCTTGAGGGAAAAATTCACATTCATAAACGTGATTGAAAGGATAGCTCAGGGTCCTTCACAGCAACTTTTACTTGGATGACAGAACCAGTGTCCTCAGATCTTAATTATTTTTAGAAAGTGATGCACTTACAGATCCAGACAACGTAGTGGTGGTGCCTATAGGTCCCCCTAGGACTCACAGCTCTACACTGGCAACTTCTAATCCTGAGAACGAAGCCTCAGGTTCCTCCAGGATTTATTATTAGAACGTATCTGCTAAAGAAATTCTGATAAAGTTTACAGCTTGTCTCATATTGCTGGGACCAGATCAGCATTACCCAGACCCTGCTCTGAAATAGATTTCCTTCAGGGAAACTGGCAGCTCCTGTTGAGAGACTATTGAATTGTTCTCAATTAAGAACTTTTAAGAGAAACATTAAATTTTTTTTTAAAATAGCAGTTCTATTTTTTAGATCATATTGATAAGAACATGCATTAAAATGGGCACATAGGGCGCAATTGCTCAGACATACTTCCCATTCCTCTATAGAGAAAATTTATGTGACAGAATTGAACTGTTCCTTCAAACTTGAAAAAACCATGATTGAGTATAATAATTTAAGTAACTGGGGCAGAGCTGCTACTGGCACTCCCTGTGACCAGCCGCTCACAAGGTGCCTGGGAGGGATGGTGGGTTCTAGCCCTGGCCCACCATTGCAGCAGAGCCTCGCAAGGAGCCAGACAACCCCCCACTCCATGAGGGCCTCCATTTCCCACATCCGGACTTCTCTCTCGTCAGACCTCCACCCAGCAGACCAGCCTATCAGCGCCCGGCTCATCGAGTTGCACCCTGCAGCAGTCTTTCTTAAATCCGGCTCAGGTATGCCCTTCCAGAGACTCGCAGACATGGGGCAGAGCTGCTACTGGCTCTCCCTGTGACCAGCTGCTCACGAGGCACCCGGGAGGGATGGTGGGTTCTAGCCCTGGCCCACCACCCCAGCAGAGCCTCGCAGCGAGCCAGTCGACCCCCCACTCCATGAGGGCCTCCATTTTCCACATCCGGACTTCTCTCTCGTCAGACCTCTACCCAGCAGACCAGCCTATTGGCGCCCGGCTCGTGCGGCTGCTTGTGGCCCGCGGTTCATCAATAAATGCTGGACTTAGAGATGCCTACAAGAGTATGCTACCTGCACGGCAGAGCCTGGCAAGCTACCCGTGTTGTATTTGATATATATGCCAAATACCAGTAACAATTATAGACCTCATTCCAGAATAGATTGAGGCTCTTTATGTTCCTGGATCAAGCAGATGCCTTGGGCTCTACTAGCATGAGACAGGACATATGGAGATGTTACTGGGGCCCGCTCGAGCAAATCAATGATGAACGGGAGGACAGTGTGATACAGTGTGAATTTAAGTAACACCATTACTTAAGCGCCTAAGTCATGGTGGAGGAAATGAGACATCTCTTAATCCTCTTTCCCCCTTCCCTCAGCCTCTTCTCTTGCTAAACATTTCCCCCAAAGAGGTCATATAAATGGCTTCAAGATGGCCAACAGGTATGCGGGAAAGTGCTTGGCATTATCCATCACAGGGAAATGTGATTGTAGCTACAATGATCCACCTCCTCAGGGAATGAGGCCAGAAGGGCTGCGACTACACAGCCAAGTGAGGAAAGGGAGCTCTGTGCACTCTTGGTGGGAACGGAGTCTGGAGCTACTCTGGAGAACACTATGGAGGGGTGTCAACAAAACAGGGCTACCATAGAATCGAGAAAATTTCACTTCCGGTTATGTATCCAGTGTATGGGGTGATGCTGGGTATGAGAGGAGTCGGGTCAAATAGTTGAAGGAGGCAAAATGGTCCAAACTTCCCATAGTAATATGATACATTCTGGAAGTGGAACGTTCAGTATGGAACTTCTGTTAATAGACTTTCAGTAAACATATAATACTGTAATGCTGGTTTGCTGAGGGTAGAAAAGGATTTTTAAAAGGTAGCACAATAATGTTTATGTGAGTTGATGGATGCCAAGTAAACTTATGGTAATACACATATCGAAGTATTTGGTTGTAAACTTTAAACTAATACAATGTTATAAATGAATTATATCTCAATAAAATTTTGGGGAAGGAAATCTGAATTCTTGAATTCAGAATCTGAATCTGTCAAACTGCATATAGAGGTTTCATTACATCTCCTTATTGTATTCTTCCAATACAAGAATTCAATAGTATTAGTATTAGTTTGAAACCTTTAAAGTAATATTCTTCAGCACATTTGCCTTTCTTCTTTTTGACTTTCATCAGAGTTTAATATTCAGTGATGGTGTCCTTACAGTGTACATATTAGAGAAGGTAATTAATGAAGGCAAAGCAGTTTCTCTGTCTCTTCACATATTTTCTTTCATGATAAATTAGGCCATTTATATTTGCCAATCTCCTCCCAATTTGCTGAAGACAAATTTGTCTGAATATTTCAGTAGCTTTTATCTATGATCTCTGTGATAGCCAAAGCTCAGTCTGCTGATAACTTTATGAATAGAATCGAAGAAAACCCTAATAAGGAAAGTCAGGAAAGCCACAGAGTGCTGGGTGAATCAAGATTACAAACTCAATCTTTTACAAATAATTTCTCCTTTCCAGATATTCAGATGAAAATTTGAATCCATATCCAAATGCATATTACATAGAGACAGAAACATCCTCTGGACATTGCAGTATAACAACTACAGTTAACAGTCACCAAAGAGAAGTACCAGCTCCCACCTCATCTCTTTACCATGGACACATCATTCAAATGCAGACAAGTTCTACCTTTTTGAGTCAGTGTCTCCAGAGAGTTCAGATTTTGTGACTCTGCTAAAGCATTTCAGATAACATATTTAAAATAAAATAAAATGAAAAATAAAAAAATAAAATGTGCAGATAAAACAAAAGAGTGCATTAGATAGCACTGGTACTTGCCACCCATGTATTGTCCCACTGGTGGCAAATTCCTCTCTCACGCATTGTTCCACTGGTGGCACACTTTTAGTGGTGATACTTCAAGCCAGGGCATCTCTGTCTCTTTAGACAACAGGCTGCTTTCTAAACTGGTTTCTATGTCTCACAAATGCCCAGCACTGTCCTGGGTAATAAGATGAAAGACTCAGGGCTGAGAGATAGTACAACAGGCAGGATGCTTGCCTTGCACTTGGCCAACTGGGTTTGATCCCTGGCATCCAAGAGAGTTCTCCAGAGTCCCACCAGGACTGATCCCTGAGCGGAGAGCCAAGAGTAGCCCTATGTGACCCAAACAATAACAACAAAAGCAGACACCACGAAAGCAATAAAGGGTGACAAACTCAAATTGAATGGTCTCCCAGCTACTTATTACCATCCAGCCTCTGCATGACAGTGCTCTGATACCTCAAACTGAATTTACCTGACAGCTTTTCCTCCTTGAGTGCTCAACTCTTTCTTCTCAAAGGAGTTTATAGATTTTTCAGGTCCTAACACCTCCATCTCTGTACACAGGTCTCCACAAGTCCCTGGACTTTGTTCTTTCACCCTTCTTTTTATATTGCCATTCTCACTCCATCTTCTCTTCTAAGCTCTCCCTTCATGAACTTAATTCCCTTTTGGACATTTCACCTGGATCCAGATATCTAGATGCACCTCACTCTTAACATCTTCAAATCTTGATTTTTTTTACAATAAGCCTATTGCTCACATCCAGCTCCCCATGTCAGGAAATGAAGTCCCCATTCTTGCCATTGCAGGGTCACCCCCACTCCTCATCTCTTCCAGCCAAGCTTTCCACTGGGAACACCGGGCACACAGCTCTGGTGGTGCTCTTTGAGGGAATCCAAGATCCCATCATGTCTTACAAATCTGACTTTGTCCAAGTTCCTCTGCAACATCAGCAAGAATCTTCAAAGTATGTTTCCTCAGTGCTTCTGAACTTAAATGTTTTTTTTCCTTGGGATGACCTTTTCTCAGTAGCATCTCTATCTCTGCTTTTTCCAGTCTGTTCAAATCCCACCTTACTGGAGTGGCTTTTCCTGAACAACACATATTAATCAGCTACTTCCCCTGCCATTCTCTCGTGTCCTACTTTGTGTTATGACCTTAGTGGCACCTATTCCCACTTCCCACATTTTGTATTTATTTCTTCATTCTGTCTTTTCTCCAGCAGAATATCATCTCCTCAAAGTCACACATTCTTTTCCTTCTGCTTAACTTCAGTGCTGAGGGAAGTGCTTGAGCATATTGTAAACTCTTAAAGATTTGTTGAACAGATAGATGAATGGTCCTTCTAGACAGAAAATCCTATTTTATATGCTTTACTGTTCCTATGGTATCTAGCACAGTCTGAAACACAAAAAGAAGATTTAGAAACTGTGCCTCACATCTCTTATTATTCAAAAAGCTGCTTGAGTGCATGAGCTGAGCTGGTTGGAGCTCAGACACTGGCATAAATCATAACCACAGTAAATATTCAGTAACTATTTATCAAACAAATGACTCCAAAACACCAAGCAAGAAGAGATCACCATTTAAATCTTTGGGATAAAGTTTACAAATGTATGGCTAGGGTCTAAATATTGTAGTGGGTGATTGTTGCTCAAAATTAATTTTATATACAAAAGCAGATATCTGCTTTCCCCTGAAAGATTAGATCTATCAGCAGTGGCCTAGCTTTCCCTCCTGGAAGCCATGCTTTGGAGCGAAGTCTGGTTGCCTGCCGCCCTCCCACCCTGTTATTTGTCTTTGTGGTTTCACCTGTGCCCAAACAGAAGTCTCATCATTTCAAATCTAAACATGGCTTTTAGAAAAGCACTATTATATAAATGGTTAGAGTGAAAAATTTCAAGTCAAACAGGCATCCTTTCCAAAGTCAGCCTACCAAGGAGCTAGGAACATTAAATTTTCTAAATGTTCTCACATGTAAAGTAAGTCTAACACAAGAACATTGTAAGAGCTACAACAAAATAGCACCTAATATTTTTGATAATTTGGGACAGAAATATAGTACAGGGACAGAAAGATAGTACAAAGTCTGCATTAGGTAAACTCTGGTACAAAACCCAGAACAATAATATAGTTCCCTGAGCAGCAACATGAGTGAGCAAAGCCAGGAGTAATCCCGAGCAACAATGGGGACTGCCCCTACCCCCCTTTAAAATTATGATGTTCTAAGACATTTAGTAACAGTTCGAATAAATAGCACTACGAGGGATGATACAGGTTCTAATAATTAGATTGATGATTCTTTTTTGTTGAGGGGGAAGTGGATTCTTTTGGGTGGAGCAATTGGTTGGGCCTATACCTGGCAATTCTCAACTAATTAGAAAAATAAATACTACTATTTGGGGTTATCATTGGAAAGCAAAACTAAAAACAATGGGTTTTATCTTTTCAATGATAACTGAACTATATCATTTGGGGCCTTCATCTTCTGGAACACGTGTACTTAATACATAGTCAAGAGAAAGGAGAAAGAAATAAAAAATAAAAGAGAAAGAGGCTTAAAACAATTCTTGGGAAAAAGAAGATGGGAGGCATCACCTTTCCCAATTTCAAACTCTACTACAAAGCAGTGGTAATTAAAACAACATGGTATTGGAATAAAAACAGACCTGTGGACCTATGGAATAGAGTTGAGTATCCTGACAACCAACTGAAAATACATGAACAATTAATCTTCGATAAAGGAGCAAAAAGTATGAAATGGAGCACGGAAAGCCTCTTCAAGTGGTGCTGGGAAAACTGGGCAGCTACATGTAAAAAATGAACTTGGACCTCTGTCTAACACCATGTACAAAAATCAGATCAAAATGGATTAAAGATCTCAATATCAGACCTGAATCCGTAAAAGTACATTGAAGAAAACATAGGAAAAACCCTCCATGACATTGAAGCTAAGGACATCTTCAAAGAAGAAACACCACTAACAAAACAACTAAAAGAAAAGATTATTATATGGGACTACATGAAGCTAAAAAGCTTCTGCACCTCAAAGGAAACAATGACCAAGATACAAAGACAGTCCACAGAATGGGAAAGAATATTCACCCAATACCCATCTGATAAGGGGGTTAATATCCAGGATATATCAAGCACTGGTAGAACTTTACAAGAAGAAAACAATCAACCATATCAAACAATGGGGAGAAGAAATGAACAGAAACTTCGACAAGGAAGAAGTTCAAATGGCCAAAAGACATATGAAAAAATGCTCATCATCACTAATCATCAGAGAGATGCAAATCAAAACAATAATGAGATATCATCTCACACCTGAAGAGCAAGAACAACAAATGCTGGCATGGATGCAGGGGAAAAAGGGACTCTCATCCATTGTTGGTGGGAATGTCGAGTAGTACAGCCTTTTTTGGAAAACAATATAGATATTCCTCCAAAGACTGGAAATCAAGCTCCCATTTGACCCAGCCATACCACTCCTGGGAATATACCCTGGGAAGCCTAAATTACGCAGCAGAAACACCATCCCTACTTTTATGTTCATAGCAGCATTATTCATAATAGCCAGAACCTGGAAACAACCAAAAGTGTCCGAGAATCGGTGACTGGATAAAGAAACTTTGCTGTATCTACACAATGGAATACTATGCAGCTGTCAGAAAAAATGAAGTTATGAAATTTTTTCTACAAATGGATGGACACGGAGAGGATCATGTTGAGTGAAAATAGCCAGAAAGAGAGAGACAGATATAGAATGACAGCATTTATTTACATGACATAAATATATACATACATGTACATATTATGATTCCAATATCCAAGGTCGGGTGAAACATGGAACAGGAAGTCTTGTCAAAGGTGGAAATTATCACAAATGTGTGGGAGTCAGAAGCTAGGTAAGACAGAGAATGGAACAGTGTGCTGATAATTGTCGAAAGTGCTGGATACCAACCTAGAACTGAGCATTAAATACAGGCAAAATGATACATATGACAACCTCTTATTGTATGTATTGTAATCCACAATGTGGAAGGGAGGAAAAGAGAAGGAGAGAGAGAGAGAGAAAGAAAGAAATTAAGAAACCTGCCATAGAGGCAAACTAGGGAGGGGGAGAGAATCGGGGACATTGGTGGTGGGAAATGGGGACTGGTAGAGGGATGGGTGCTGGAACAATGTATGACCTGAACCCAAATATGGACATCTTATGAACATCTTTGTAACTGTATATCTCACGGTGGTATAATAAAATATAAAAAAAAACAAAAAAAAGAAGAAAAGAAAATGGAGGTAGAACCTAGGACCACTAATTTAAACAGATCTGCACCATATATGACATTCAAAGCTATATCTAAATTAAGAGAAATTTTATTTTATTTATTTCTGATCCATAGTTGAAAAATAGAACTTTCCCTCTGTAAATCTCAACTGTCAAGCTTGAAAATTTAGTAAATAATCTTTTTTTTTTTTTTTTTTGCTTTTTGGTGTCACACCCGGCAATGCTCAGGGGTTACTCCTGGCTCTGCACTCAGGAATTACTCCTGGCAGTGCTCGGGGACTATATGGGATGCTGGGGATCTAATCCGGGCCGGCACAGGCCGGCTGCGTGCAAGGCAAACGCCCTATCTGCTGGGCTATCGCTCTGGCCCTAGTAAATAATTTTTGTATAGCTATTCATTTAGTGAATTTTGAGAGTGTGTAGGATTAGTAATTTGCCCTGAACGCCTAGTAGACTGGTCTATCCAATACCTTTACATAACATTTATACAGAATAATATGCCTCTATATTTGGAATCTGCCTCTTTAAACAATAATCATGGTTCATCTTTAGGATTAAATTCCAAATCTCTGAATTAAGTGTTTTTACTTTTAAGGAGAATGCTTACCAATGGAGAAGTATAGTACACTATATGCCATTACTAAGAGATTGAGATTAAACTGTCCTTAAAAAACCCTATCCCCATCAATAAAAAGCTGAAATTATTTTACCTGACAAGGTGTTTATTTTTTGTTTAGCTGTTGAAGTCTAAATTTATATAAAGAGAACAAAATAGAAGAATTGCTGTGACTTCAAAAAGACAAATGAACAAGAATTGTTCCAGATTTCAATTTCTTTGATGGCAGAGTTTACTTCAAGTAGAAAAGCAATTTGCGGTGTTTCAAAATAAGGCCTCAAGGTGTTATTAACTGACTAATTTTGGCTAAAATGTGTATGGTTCAGACAACCAGAATATTCACTACTTATTTTCTTCCCTAAAGAAAGTACTATTAAATCTAAAACTCGGTTACCTGGCATGTGAAACTTACTTCCCTACATAAAATAAAAGTCTACATTTGTAATAAGCTTACAAAATCCCTTTTAGTAAAATTTATTTTAACATATTTTGAAACTTACTGCTAAGTTTCAACCACCATATACAACTGTATTTCAGTTAGGAACCCAGTCAGAATTTCCATTTTGGAATTTCAGTTTCAATTTTTCAACTTTCTATCTCTTTGAGTACTTTGTGAGAAATAAAGCTTAATATTTAATAGAGCTGACTTTATACCTTTACACAATTTGTTTAGCCTTTGTGTAAGCTGGGTTTCATCATATGCAAATTAGAAGAATATAGATAGTAGAGGCAGTTGTGTGACTTAAGTAAACTAAATTATGCAACGAGGTAGCATATGGAAACTACTCAGTCTAAAGTATTTTGAAGTATGGTTTTCTTGAAGGAATATTCCATTAGTTTTTGTAAGATTTTCAATCTTAATTTCCAATAATATCTGCAATTAAATGTATTCCCAATAAATCTATTCTAGTCCTCATAATCAGCTAATAACAAAATGCAGTTGGACAACTGAAGACATATGCTATACACACACATATATATATATTCAATACTACACACACTTGATCTTAGCCAAAAGGCCAAGAAGCGATAAATTATACATATAAAATTCTTAAGACTGACACATTTTCACCCACTTGTTCTATTTGTAAAATAAAACTAACAGCAGAGATGAGATACTTTACTGTGATATACAAGTAAAAAGGAATTTGTGAGAATTTATGAGACTGAATTAAAGCCATTTCCCTGAACTAGTCCTAATTTTCTAAGAATTAAACTGGAAAAATAAGCCAAACTTACTTTGGTTTGAAAGACCACTAAAGATAAAATACCACAAAACTGTGCATCTCAATGACACAATAAGTAATACATTTGAAAAGTACAATTAGATTTTGAAAAAAAACCGGCAGTATTAAAAATGGAATCAATTATAGATGAACTCAAACAGAGTACCTGATGGGTTTTGAACATAAAGTGTGTGGAGGTCCACCCACTCAGGTTACAGGAGCTAGTTGAACTGTCTCATTTTCAAAATAGGCAATTTAGAGAAGTGGCTTTTATAGCCATTCAACTAGACTGCAAATTGATCTTTTCATTCTCACTACTCTTCATATGAAACTATCTTGCTCTTACTTTTTGGTTTAAATTCCCTTAAGAATAACACTGATTACTCTTTTAAATAGGACATATGAAACATACTTTCAAGTTTCTCCAAAAACATCTGCCTGGCTCCATCTTTGACACTCACCCTGAAGGCTTTGCTGGGCATGCAAAGATGGGCCAGCATGGGAGAATGGTCTCCAGGGACTGGTGCTCAGTGGGACGGGAAGTTAGATGAAGGAGGAGCCCTTGAGACTGGCCTCAGAAACACAGGACACGTGTTCAAGCGAAGCATCAACACAAACAAACAAGAACGGTGAATGACTGAAACTTCAACGCTTACCTACACTTTTTCACTCTGCAGAATTTATGATAAGCTTTAGCACCTCCTTAGTAGGTGCTAAATAAATAAATAAGATTTATTATTACTACGAGGTTTGTGCTTTAAGGATATTTTACTCCCCCAGAAGAAGATGTCTGCTTCTATTTGCAAGCATTTCAAATACTTCAGCAAAAACAAAGCAAAATCACACAGTGAAAGACATAACACGGACTAGCTAAAGAGACAGTGCAGGAGGCAAGATGCATGCATTACAAGCAGCCAGTTCCAGTTCAAATGCTTAGCACTACCTCTGGTACCTGGAGTGCTGTTGCCAGTGGTGACTTTTGAGCTGAGCACTGCCGTGTATGACCCCAACAAGATGACATGCCCTAAATTAAGGTATTTCAAGTAACGAATCCTCATAAATCATTTCATTCCTGTTTTCTTTGTTTTTCCTTTGTGGGTGCTAAAGTATTTTGGAGGGTACCATGATCTCTGGTCATAGAGCCCAATTTTTCATGATTTCGAGGTTCCCTTCAAGTAAAACTTGCCTGTCCACCTCTTGAGGTTCTCCATACTGCCTGTCTCAACCAAGCTGCTCTGTCAGCACCTTCACTCCTGTAGCTGAAATGAACCTTAACATTTTAAACACAAGCAAAAATTTATTGCTATTTCTGGGAGGGTTTATATTTAAAACCACTGTTACTTGTTTATATCTCAAAATGCTGGACACATACTTCATGGAGAGAAAATATGATAGAAAGGGGAAAAGTATGAAGTTAGAAAAAGGTCGAATGCAAAAAGAGATGGAAGGTTATTAGTTATCTACAGTAGTAAATAAAAGACCGAGGATGGAATTTTGGCCGAATTTATAAGTTTATGTCATTTAATTACCTTACCTATGACTTTACTTTCAGTCCTTAAGTTTTCTTCTTGGGATCTTTCTAAGCTTACTCATGAAGGTGGGTTCTGAATAGTGTTAGCAAGTATCATTATGAAACGTGTAGTGGAGGACTGCGTACTAACAAACATACTCTTCGGCCTTTAATCTAGTAACAGTGGAACCAAGTTAGCTTTATTTCATTGCTCTATAGTGAAAAACTCCCCTTGCATAACATTTTACCTCCTTTGGATTTGACATTCAGAGAACTGTTACCTAGGCAATGGAAAGTAAAGCATGATTTTATGAAAAGCCAGTTCATCTTCACTGACTGTATTAAAATTCTGAATTTTACAAATGTCTTTTTCTTTCTTTATGTTGAATGTCATACTAAAATATTTTCTATATACCTATTTAGGTCAAATTGTGTAACCAATTGTATTTGCAAGTAATAACATTTGACTCTGAGTGCTCAGTATTAAACTTCATTGGAAGTGTCAGAGGCAATTAGCTTCCTGTGCAGTTTCAGAAGGAATGCTGAGTCACTAACCTTTCTGATCAGGACATGGAATGTTCTTATGAAGAAGTCTGATACTGAAATTCAGAGTTTGTAGAGTTGAGTTCAATAGAACCTGAGTGCAAAAACCTTTAGTATAAAGCTATAAAGGTGAGAGTAAACACACATATTCTATGGAATCTAAATGAGACTGCATAAAGAAACCATGGTAACGTTGAGTGCTGGGGGATATCAGCAAGTGAGAGTGTTATGAAGCTGTTTCCCTAAAGCATTCACAGTCTTGTAAACCAATATTACCTCAACAGAAAAAAATAAGTTTGCATTGGTATAACAAAATGTGAACGAGGTTGGTTTTTCACTCTCAAGATTTCACCAAGAAATAAAAGAATGGACTTTTTAACTAAATGAGTGTGTGAATCAGGGGAATGGTGAGAAGAAAGAGCATTTTTATGGTCTCAAAAATGGGAATATGTCTACTCTTGTCACGGATCCTACCATGAAGTTTCAAAGCAAGAGAAGAGGCAGAAAGTCATATCTGTAGATATTCCTTGTACATTATTTGCATCTCCCTCGTGTAATTGCTGTGTTCAGTAGAAAAGCTGTGAGCTGTGGAAGCATTCTGAATGGGTGCCTGACCCCAGAGTGTGTCTCCAGCTGTAAAACGAAGTTTACAATGTGGACTGTGGCTCAGTAAGCTGTGCCAGTGAGAGAGGCCAGCACCAAACGTAATGCCCACTTCATGGCACGACCTTCCTGATGACTCAGGATGAAAGTGACCATGAAGAATTTGTGCCCAGGCAGGTGTGGCTAAAGAGCAGCATCCTGGATAAGAGAGCAGGGATGAGTAACATCCTGGTTTGTGTGAATGATCCATTTACTGCACGCTCATCTGGCTGAGGTTTTTCGATGAGGCCACATGCCCCCTCGGGGGATATTCCCTGTGCTCCTTATAGAAGGCTGTCTGATACTTGGAAGCAGGGAAGGTGAGACCCTGTATAAGGTCACAAACTGAAGGTGAACTAAGAAAGTATACTCAAGTGGTCAAGGGCCCAAGGTTCAAACAGGCAGACTCATTTTCAACCCGTTTCGGTTTTTAGCTCTACAATTTAAGTCAAAATATAAACCTCACCTTTTGGTCATCTAAATGACAATATCTCTTTCATACAGTGGGTGTGTGGCTCCACTAAAATGATATTTATAAACTCATGGGACAGTGTTTGCTACACATCCCATAATCAGTGCTGTGACTCCATCGATATTATTAGAAGACGTTGCATCCATGCCTACCTACCTGTCCATCTTCAGCTCTATATGCTCAACGTCAGCAGTCTTACATCAACAGTTAATCTCATCTTAGCCTTGCTCTTCATATTAACCTAACCTAAGCCTTGCTCTTCATATACTTTAATTAAACTTTTATTGCTCTGCTATGTGTTTCAGGGTAAGAGCTTCACACCCTGGCAGTATACAGGATGTACATTCCACCCTGTCCTTGCCATTCACACCATCAGAAGAACTTTCTCTCCTTTTCCCCTCACCCCCAGACACTACTGCTTCTGACTATACCCTGATTCACAACTTAAAAGGAAATAAGGGACTAAGCAGCACATAAAGGGGGAGGAGAAGAAGCTGCATGTGTCAGATAAGAGGCAAATTTCAGGGCTAGTGAGACACTCCCTTCACTTACTCTGTTCTGGCAGTAGGTGGCTACAGCGAGACCCGTCAGATGGAATGAGTAAGAAATGGATACCCTCTTTACATCCTAGTGCAGAACAATCTATTATTTATTCTCCTCTGCTTCTACTCATCCTGCTTTGAGCTTTTATAATCCTCTACCTGGATCACTGTCTTTCGTCTGTCAAAGTGAAGACTCGGTAGCAAGTCCTTCTCGTCCTTCTCTGGGGAAAGGAGCATTTGATTATTATTCCAAATCTGTGTATGCACCCTAGGTTCACTGTCACATGACTTGTATCCAGAAGACCTATAATTTTTTCATCGATTTATAATGTTCTGGCTTATATAACATGTTGTTCTTGCAACCGAGTGGTACCTCTGGTGCATTGCAAAATCAGTTTCATATTCATCCTGAAATCTAATCTGGTCACCTGGCTTATTCCTTACTCTGACAAATAAAATTTTATTGCCTCCTAATTATTTTTGTGTGTAAACACTGTGATTTACAAAGTGCTTTATGATGGGGTTTCAGGTATACAATTTTCCCACTTCTGATCCTACTCCTAGAAATCCAGGTTCCTTCCTATCCCCCAATCTGACGCCTTGATAGAAACATTTTAAGTATAATTAGTGTAGTTTGGGTCCCCCAGTCTCAGTAGTGCTGAGTGTAGAGATGTAATATATACAGGCACCCCTGTGCATACCCAAAGCCTCGTGGTGCATCCAGGAAACATCCCTTATGCCTCCTATTTTTTCCTCTTAATTTCTTGGCTCCTGGTTTTGGCATGTTGAATACACATCAGACAGCTTGCCAGGCTCTGCCGTGCGGGTGGTATACTCTCAGCAACTTGCTGGGTTAAGCACTGCCAGGAGTAATTCCTGAGTGCAGAGCCAGGAGTAACCCCTGAGCATTGCTGAGTGTGATGTCGCTCTCCACCCTGACAAGCAAGACATACCCTTCATTCGCTTCCACGTAGCAGGAGGACACATGGCCTGTGCCCCAGTCTTCCCACTGGCAGTCCTTGATGAGCTCAGTGAACACGGTGGCGGTAAAGATGATAAAGAAAGATGACCACCAGGTGTCTGTAATCGTGGACACCCCGCGGGCCGGGTCTGAGGCCCCGCCGAGTCTCCTGGTGACCCCAAAAGCAAAAAAAAAATGCAAATTGAAGGAATTGAATTAATAAACTTTTTGGGAAACAAAAACAACAACAAGAGCTCTCTGCACATTAGCTTCCGACTTGCTTAATTCTTCACTGAGGACCTGCTCAATGCATGGTTAACACTGGGAATATAGTGGGGACCCGAACAGAAAGAATAGTCCAGGAGCTCAGGCACTCTTCTATTACTGGCATGGAAGATGGCTCAATGGTGGAGCAGAGGCCTGGCTGTCCCTACCACCATGCACAGACAGGATATTAAGAGAAAACAAAGCAGAGTTTTTAGGACAAGCCTCTCAGGGGCCTGAGTGACACACATCAGTGTGAGGGAGCCGATGACCCTGAGAAATGGCAAGGAGCCCATTGGGGAAGGGAGTGGGCAAGGGAGTGGGGGGGAGGGCTCCATGAGAAGAAAGCGCTCCTGGCCTGGGTCCGGTGTGCTGTGTAGGTCATGGCTGAACCCTGTGAAAAACACTGTAGGTACTAGGTGGGTCTATGGAGCCCACAGAGATTTCCTCATGAGCGATGATGGAGTCTGGCCCCAGAGTTGCAGGTGCTCAAGGCTGAACATGTGCCAAAGGTGCACCTGTGGGGGTCTTAGGAGGAGCCAGGTGTCCAGGAGAGCTCCAAGGTGTTTCACTGTATCACTGTCTTCCCGTTCATCGTCGATTTGCTGGAGCGGGCACCAGTAACATCTCCATATGACCTGTCTCATGCAAGTAGAGCCCAAGGGCACCTGCTTGCTCCAGGAACATAAAGAGTCTCAAACCATTCCATCAGGTCATGGGAATGAGGTCTATAATTGTTACTGGTATCTGGCATATCAAATACGACAAGGGTAGCTTGCCAGGCTCTGCCGTGCGGGTAGCATACTCTTGTAGTCATCTCAAAATCCAGCATTTATTGATGAACCGCTGGCCGCTTGTGGCCGTGTGAGCCGGGCTATGATAGGCTGGTCTGCTGGGTGGAGTTCTGACAAGGTGTTTATTTTCAAATATAAATGCCCAAGCCAGTGATGTGCTCTGAGGCCCTGAGTTCTATCCGGAGCTCTGACCTCCATCGCTGTTCTAGAGTCAGGGACGCTGTCTCATTTGCCAAGGCACCAAAAATCAGATGGGCTGGACATGTAATGCGATTTGGAGATGACTGCTGGACTAGAGCCGTTACTGACTGGATCCCACAGGATGTCAAAAGGTCACGTGGCCACCCACCTAGAAGATGGTCAGACTTCTTTGGCAAGACCCTGAACGAACAGTTTGAGGCTCTTCGTATTCCTGAAGCAAGCAGATGCCATTGGGCTACAGTGGCACATGATAGGGTCAAATGGAAATGTTACTGGCGCCCGCTCAAGCAAATCAATGAAAAACGGGATGTCAAGTGATCAAGTGATCAATTTCTTGGCAACCCAAGTCCAACAAAACTTACTCATACTTCACAGGGTGTTCTGAACAGAGAGTAAAAGAATAATGCTTTAAAAACACCCTCCCCCCCATACATCTTCTTGTCCATGAAAAACTTCCCAACTTTCTTCAATCAATTTTGTTGCTTGTATTTTATTTTTAATGCAGTAAGGAACTCTGGCATCTACTCAAACAAAATTTCACGTTCACAATCTAAACACAGCATTGTGTTGTGCAGGACGGAGCACTTGCACTTGCTCCTGCAGAAGCGGAGCTTTTCACCTGCTAAACAACACCTGCCTTTACAGTCCCAGCTCCCAGTGTTTGGTGAGCCAGGAAAAAGCACTGGACTAAATGGTCTTTCCAAATGAATGTGACTCCCCTCTTTTTCATCTCGTCTTTTCCTCTCTCAATTTCCTCTTTCAGTCCCAGCTTAGGAACCAAGCATTCGCCTGGAGAAGGAGTGCCCAGATCGCCAACTGCAGCTGCAGTCTCCTTTCTGAGCTTTCCCCAGGAGTTGGGGTGCTAATTTCCTCTGGTCTTTCTAAAGTTAAGGGCCTCATCACAAAACCTGGGGTGATAATTCTCTTCCACTCCAGTTGCAAACATCTGCCTTATGTATGCATACACAGTGCATATCCATGCAACAGAATTCCAATGCCTTAATTTTGAAGTCTTTAATGCAAAATCTTTCATAAACATTTCTTTGTAAATACTAATCAGTAAACTCTCCCATCCTTTCTTTCTTGGTAGTGGTGACATGAAGTGGTCCTTTCATTTCAAAAATTACTTATGGGGTGAACAGAAATAGTGTTGGCTACTGAGGCTTGAAATAGTCATTTTCCATTTATCTTAGCATTTAAAGGCTGTTTTCCTTCTAAGACAAGAAAAGATTTTGGGTGGCAAAACAGGAAGATTCATCTTACCTTGTTAGTATTCCACACCTTAAAAATATCTACACTCAGACAATTTAAAAACAAATTATCTTATAAAGCCAAAGCTTATTGATTGTTTTGTGCCACATTCTTGGCACTAGATATTGATACTGTCATTCAATATCAGTATCCAGCAGATGAATACAATAGGAAACACAATTATAGATTTCAGAAGAACTATGGGTAAGAAAAAGATACGGCTAAAATTCAGCTAAAATCCTGAATATCACAGGAGTTTAGATAACTTTGGGGGAAATTCCCCTAAATGTTACAGTATAGCTGTGTAAATTGGAGTTAGTCAGGTGAGACTGCAAGAAACTCTGGGTCCTCCCAGAAGAGGAAAAAAAATTGTGAAACCTATGGAAGGAGCTGGGAGAGGTAGACAGAGAATGGAGACGCTTGGGCCGCTTCTGTCAACTAGGGGCTAGTCCAGAACATATTGTCTTTTATCTAATTTTCTGGATAAAACTGAAGTCTGTCTCCCATGAATACACAGTTTTTTAATATTACCCTCCAATAAGAGGTCAGAGAGTTAATAAAATAGCAGGCGAGTTTAAAAGAGACTGTGCAAGCCCATTTTAAATTGCAAGTCCACTGCTGGATGATATTTCCACTGGCACATATTAAAAAGCATTGTTATACTTTAAACCTGGTAGTCCAATGTACACTGTACTGCTATTACTGGGGAGGAATTCTCACCACAGGAAGAGCCTCATTCTGTCCTGGGGTCTGAAATTATGTTTTGTGTGTTCTGTGGCAACTTGTTTAAAAACACCTGCCTCCATGTTCCTGTCAACAAAACCAGGATGCAATTGTTCAGGAGGTATTTAGCAGATGATCGGTATTCTTAATAGCAGAAAAGAATGTGAACTTTTCATGAACATTAGGAAGCGCTACCCCAAATATTCCCAGGACCTTTCCTGGGCCTTTAAAAAGGGGCCTGGAGTCTTTTCAGAGGCTATGACTTAGGCACCAGTCAAAATGCCAGTGTCTACACTGGTTCCTACTCTTCCTGAGCCAACTGAGGAAAATGATTCTTTTGGTCTACACTCTGTTTCTTTACCTCCCCAAAACAACAAGAAAAAAAAACACCAGCTCCTTTTTCTCCACTTGGATAATCCAAGGAAGTAAATCAAGTAAAGCCATAACAATAGTCATATCATTAACTTTTAATAAATATTACCTATTGTTCATCTGCATTGTCTGTATATGCACAAGTGTGCATTTGTATGGAGGATCAAGTATGTGAAGATATATATTCAGAGGTTTAGATATATATTCAAATCCCACCAGGTGTTTGAAGATATATATTCAGAGGTTTAGATATATATTCAAATTCCACCAGGTGTTTCCTGAGCATCTCAACTCAGACTGTTTCCTTCCTGCTGTTCTCACTTCAAGTACAACTGACTTTACTCGGATAAACACAAAACCATCCTCAGTCTGTGACTTGATGCAATGGGTCCACCTACTTATCAAGTTCATCCTTCTGAGACTAACATTTAACCTAAGGGGTCCTTGAAGTTTATTTAAGTATGAAATCTAGTGCAAGATATTCAATAATGGCATGACTTCTCCCAGAAAATCTCCCCTTGAAGTCTCTGTGACTTAATTCACTTCACTTGTCTTCCCATTGTTCTGTGACTTAATTATAAAGGAAAAACTGAAAGAGTTTAAAAAAACTCTTTACCTATCTCCACAGGTAAAGACAGGCTGAAAGACAAAATACTGGCATTTCCAATCATATTACATGCCACATTTTTTCTAAATTTGAAGTGTCAATACCTCTTATTTCTTTGATGAAGAGTACCAAGGCCTTTTTCCTTATATATCATGTGGGCTAAGTAACCTTTACAATCTTGTAAAAGAACTTAAGGAACTCAATTTGTTATGAAAATATGGACTTAAGCCAATATTGAAAGAATACACAAAATTTTAAGATAGCCATTTTATTTGGGATAGTAAACTTAAGAGAAAACAAACAGAAAAAATCCTCTAAAAGTAAAATTAGCAAAACTTCAGACCACACCAAAAATTAACTTCTCTATGATTCAATTCACCACGAGTCATATGAAAGGACAAATGATGACTGAGAGGATATCTCTGCATATATGAGACAAAAAATTCACTTTTCCCAAACTCATAGGATCAAAAGATGTAATTTTTGTGGGGGATATCACACCCAGCAGTGCTTAGATCTTACTTTGCCTATGTGCTAAGGATCTCTTAGTGGGACTCATTGGACATTATGCAGTGTTGGGAGATCAAACCAGGGTCAGCTGCATGCAAGGCAAGCACCATACTTCCTATACTATTTCTCTGGTCCTACAAATGAAACTGTTGAAGAAAAGAACATCAACTTACTACTGCCCCAAAACTGACGTAAGGGAGGATATCATTAACGGATAAATGATTAAAGAGATGCTCAAATTGACAATGACCAAGAGCAAATGCATTCTTGGGAGAGAAAAATCTCTACTAAGCAAAGTAGCAAAAATGAAATTAAATACTGCTAAAATATAATTTATGAGTTGTCAACTTAGAGTATTCTTTATGAAGCAAAGGATTACTATCTCAAAATATTTAAAAATGGAACTAATCCAATTAAATCAGTAATTCCAGTTCCATAAATCTAATAGTTTACAGAATACAAAAGCACAAAGGAAGAGAGAGTTTTACAGTCTCCACTATATATGCCAGTGGAAACAGAAAACCTCAAGGTTCATCAATAGTGACAAAATAAGGGGAAAGTCTATTATCAGTCTGAATGGTTATTCCAGAGATAGCTAAGATTGTGACATCTTTTCAAGAGTTATGCATCAACGATTAAAAGCACAGGTGAAAAGATAGCTGTGAGGCAAGTAGGGCATCTGTACCACCCAGAATCCGATTTTACCATTAATTGTCCATATTTTTTCTGTTTGCTGAAAGGGCAATAAATCCTGTGAAATATATGTGATTTTTCACACATTTTTCATATCAACTGTTTTTTATTTAGGAAAGAACCTTATAGCTAAAACTTATTACTTAAACCATGAAAGTTAAAAATCATATGTAAGAAAATTAATTTAAATAAAAGTCAAACTAACACATTTAGAGATTTTTAAATGCCAACTTTTGAAAAAGCACCAGGAACAATTAAATCAAGATATATTAGCATACAACTTCTAAAAAGTTTTAAGAATTTCAGCTAAACCTTATAAAACTGATATAGAAAGTCAACAGCAATTTTTGAAAGAAACAGGTCAAAAAGGAAGTGAGTCAGGTGGTCACATGCAAGACAAACACCTTACCTCCTGTACTATCTATTGCACCCACAGACATGTACCTTTCAATACAAATTTATTCTACAGGCATGAGGTTCTGGGTTCTGTCACCGATACAAATTTGCACACAAGTTGTTCTTAGCAGTCCATTTGCAACAAAAAACTTAATGATTATAATTCTAAGAATGATGGGAGTGATTGAGATAGAGGAAAATTTTGTAGCCACATATTCCTCTATGAGACTTTATTAGGGGCACAGAACATCTACATCTGTCACATAGATGAGTAGCTGGCCCCTTGATCTCAACTTACATTTTTTTTCAAAAACATAGAAGCAAAGATTTTCAAGGCATATTCATTAAAATGTACAAAATTACTAAAATCAAAAATTTAAAAATGAATTTGTTATGTTAAAAGTAACCGACAATGAACATACTATTCCACACATGTATTACTGACAGCCTGCCTACATATTTAAAACCAAGAGGCATAATTTTCTTGTGATGTTGCAATTTTAGGATTCCAGTCACATTTTTGTAAACACTACAGTTGTTTTATGAAAATAAAATATTATTAACTATAACTAAGATAGATATATGTTAGTTATGTTAGATATATGTTAGTTAGATATATGATATATATATCTATATATATATCTATATATATGTTAGATAGATAT
This sequence comes from Cryptotis parvus, assembly GCA_021461705.1. Taxonomy (NCBI): domain Eukaryota; kingdom Metazoa; phylum Chordata; class Mammalia; order Eulipotyphla; family Soricidae; genus Cryptotis; species Cryptotis parvus. The sequence goes on along the minus strand of JAJIBD010010165.1, from coordinate 9,264 downwards.
ATATCATATATCTAACTAACCTGATATGTCATTACTATATATGAGATATGTCATAACCTGAGATAAATGTCTAACTAACCTGAGGTATGTCATTGTGCATTAACTCATTCATAGACACAGAGAGTCCTCCAGAAAATGAATCTCAAATGAAAAAAACTGTCAATTAAATTGTATAGTTTAATGTATTGTCGACATGTTAGCCATCCTTAAATTCAAGTTTGTCTTCTAATGGCAGCATTTTATAAGTCTAGTCAAAAGCATATATGGCTTTTATATATTAAATATAATCATGTGTGATACAAAGTATACTAAAGGATTTATAATCATATGTGCAAAATATTATAATTATAAGGCTTTATGCTCTTCAGTTATTTTAGAATTATAGAAAATCAAGAAAGGATTTATAACCTTCATGTTTGAGCCCTGATTCTGTCATTAACCAGATTAATGACCTTGAAAATATTAACTAAAACTGAATTGTTGAACTATACAATTTGGTGCACTTTGATATAACAAAATAGGAACAATGCCAAGTTTAAGCATACAAGTTAATGCTTAAACCATTATAAGTTATACTTTTAATGACTTGTAATCATCCAGATCATTTAATTTAGTAGGATGTACCATATCAAGACTGTAGATAACTAAACTTCTAAAATATACTTCTAAAATTCTTGTATTTACTCAAAGCCTGAATAAGTGGACACGGACTAATACTAACTTGTTAAGAAGCATAAGAAATTTTACCAATTAATAACACTTGTTCTGAAAGCATGATTTTTATATTTAATATAATATTGGAGGTATGTGAATAGATGTATTTCAGGTATATGGGGCGATATATTTTGCATCTATAATGTGTATAGGGTACGCATTGTATAATATAGATTATAATATTACTTGAACTGTTATACAATATTATACATAGTGTATCTGGGTGTATATAAGTGAAGTAGGGGGAAAAGAGCAGTTGTAAGAGGGAGAAGTATGGAATGAGGACGAGCAGGGCAAGGGAAGGGAATTAAGGAATTATTTTACACCCTGCAGTCTCTTGCAGGTTCACAGACTGGCAGTAGCAAGTAAATCACTGTTTTAGGTATGTCTTATACAGTATCTAATTAAAAAATTATTTTGGGGTCATACTCAGTAGTGCTTTTGGGCTACTCTCGGCTCAGTAGTCAGAGATTGCCTCTGTTGGTACTGAGAGAACCATGTAGTCCTGGGATTGAATCTGGGTCTTCTACATACAAAGCACATTCTCGGGGAGCAGTCAGAAATAGTCCAATGGGGAACACACACGTTCAAGGCACTTGCCTTGCATATAGCTAACCTGGGTTCAATCCCAGACACCACAAATAGTTCTGAGCCCTGCCAGTATTGGATCCTGAGTGTAAAGCCAGGAGCAAGCCCTCAGCACCACTATGCATGCCCCAAACAAACAAACAAAAAACATGCACTCAGTCTACTGAACCATCTCCTTGGTCCCCAGTATCTTCTTAAGATTTTTTTTTCATGAAAATTTTCATCAATATAATTAATCATAATTTGGGATACATTAACTTAAAACTTCTTGGCTACCAATTTATTTTGCACGAACATTTCTCAGAGAAGGAAAAAGAAATAACAAAGAGTCTACATTCATATTGTTTACTGAAAAGTAGCATGGATGTTAGAGTTTCAGAGCCATAGGGTTAAGAATGGAATCCAAAGATAATGTGAGTTGTGCTACAGGAAACATCTTTAAACTTCACCTTAACTTCTTTTCACTAAATACAACAGTAAGAAAATCATGATGATAATGGATAGGAGAGATAGTACAGGGGTTAAGGTGTTTGTCTTGAACTAAGACCCAGATTCAATCCCAGGTCAAATCCATGGCACACCCCTATCCTGCTCCAAGCATTGCCAGCAATGATTCCTGAGCACAAAGCCAGAAGTAAGCCCTCAGCACTGCACTGTGATGATGGTGACAAGTATACATACTGCATTGGGTTATATTTACAATCCAACTAGGCAATGTAGAAATAACATAGTTCTTGGCACAAATTATTTATTATTTTAACTTAGAAGAAAGTTTACAGTAAAACTAATTCAAACATGATAAAACTATGACCACTGTTTAAATTAAAAGAAATTAGTCCAGTTTAATCGCTTGGTTTTAGTGTGGTTGAACGGAAATATTTCAGTATAGTTACCATCACCATATCACATTCATGTCCACTCAAAAAGGTTTTGTGTCCTCTTTAGAGGAAGCAAATTAAATTTTGGGGTAGATTTGTCTAATCTGCTTCCTTGACACAACTACTTAAAGCACACGTTAACTGCCGAAGTATGGAGTATTAAAACTTTCAACAGAGAAAAGACCCACATGAAGCAAACACGAAAATGAAAATAAGTGAACAGTACTCTCTCCTGAATGCCATGAAAAGACAAGATGAAGAAATGGTCGGAATAAAGGGGACATAACTAGACCCCAGTCTGTAACAGCCCAGTATCTCTAGAGAACAGACCATTTAAACACCAGTTTGGCCATTAGGAATTTTTCCTGAACAACCTTCATTTCCTTTCACAGTTTTTATAAATCACTAGGGTTGTGAGGAATATACATGCACATTAGGGAAACATGAATGCAAAAAAAATCAGTCTGCACTATCTTTGCAAGTTTTCTGCAAATCTGAAGTTACTTCAAGAGAGAAAAGCTAAAAACGTATTCAATGGAACCCGTGAACTAATAACTTCCTGCAAAATATAAAGCCTAAGTAAAACTCTATATTTTCCTCTATCCTTTACATTCAGACTTCTCCCATTAATGAAGGCTCTCGGCAATGGCCCCAACTCACAAATGTTCTTGGATCCATTCAGTAATGCAAGAAAAATGATTAAGGATAATGTGCCCACATTTATCCAAGTGCATATTCCAGGTTTTAAATAAGCGTCAAAACTGATGATTTATCATTCAGGGGCCACCAGGGTTGCTAGAGAGATTTCATGCCAACCAATTTCTAAGGTCACTATATCTTCTATTAGTCTAACAAATTAAGCAGCAATGACAGTTTTGTGGCAATTAGGTTATATAAACTTTTTACCATAAAGACACATCATTAAGTTATATTTTTTAAACTTCCATATGTCATCCAAAGTTAGGCAGAAAGAAACATGTAATGCAATCTTTATGACAGATTTTCTTAAATTCACCAGTTTTCCCATTTCTCCTGACATTTTGTTGAAATTTTAATACTCTACACTTTGGCATTTGACAGGTTTTATTCAACTAACTCTGTCAAGTAGGAGCATATGTTATAAAATGGCAAAGCATGCCCTCTTTTTGTGTGTGTGAGAATAGTGGGTCAATTTAACAAGATGGATATTTTTAGGCCTGTGACATCAAAGGAGATTTAGTAGGCTGCATGCTTTACAAAACAATTTTCATTTAGTTTCTTTAATCACAAATAGTCTCTGGGGGCGTGTAGGGAAAGGAATGGTTGAAATAAGAGTAAATTGAATATAAAGCTGTTTCACACATAGAATAAGGCCTTGTTATATTTAAAAGATAAATTCTGAATTCTCATATGGCAACAGAAACTTATCTTCACAGCCAACAAAGAATACATAATATTCACATTAGGAACTAAGCCCAGAGAAAAACCAGGATAACACACTAAGAAATGCCGCTTCCTCTATGTATATGCAAAATCCAAGTAACCTTGTTTCATTATTTCTCTAACTTGGAAAAAAACCCAAAAAAACAGACCAGGTACCAATCTACAGACCTTGGATATAGATATCAAGATGTTTTGGAAAATTCCTCTTCTGCTTCTAAGGGTCAAAAGGTCAGAAACAATATGGATCATAGCAGTCAACCAAGAGAGTCAGCACTGAGAAATGGCTTATTAGTGGGCTCTGGAAAGTGATGGAATCAGCTTATGCTCCTATAGGATCCTTGCCCACCCTAATCCCAAGTCACCACTCTTCTACTCTAAGTGAGTGCAGTAGCTCATGTTCTTACAGTCACTGCAAGTGGAAACTGTGGTATATGTGGGGTGCAGAACTAGAATTTAGGGTGCCCAGTTCATAAATGATTAAAAATATCAGCAAGGGCACAGACAGAGGACCTCCTCTCAAATGTGCCTATCCTGCAAATCCTGGTCCCTGATTGCCTGTCCAATTTCACACCCATGAAGTTAACCCTGATAGTGTTAACTTCGGAAGGCAGATATACCTGTGCTCCAACTAGGTTCTGACATTTCCTGGACACAAAAAAGTTTTCTGGTAGCCAGAGAGCTAGTATACAGGGGCAAAAGTACTAACCTTGTACATAGACAATCCTGGTTTAATTCTTGGCACCGCATATGGTCCCCAGAGACTTTTCAGAACTGATCCTTGAACATAGGGCCAAGACAGCTCTGAGCACTACCCACCAATAAACAAAAAATCTTGGGGGTCTGAAATATTCTACAGTTTTTCTATGAAATCATGTCTGCATAGATCTGCACAGAATCTGGTAAAGAGCAGCACTTAATAAATGGTCATTACCACCAGGGACACTGGGCAGTGGATGGTAGGAGGAACAGGCAGATGGTGGCTACCATTCAGAAGGAATTTGATTTGCAGTAACCAATCAGCAATATTGAAAACCAAATTGAAGGTAACTAGACCTTCTAGAAGTAATACAGGGAGCCAGACTCAGAACATGAAAAAACAAACAAACAAACAAACAAGCAAACAAACAAGCAAACAAACAGACAGTACAAAGTCTGTGATGCAGTTCATGACACTGAATGATCAAACCCACTCCTGAATTTTCGGATTTTCGGGAGGTGCTGAGGGAAGGTGATTATTTATGCCTTCAACTTATGATGTTCATGCCAGGTTTCACGAAGATATCTCCAGTCTTCACTAAAAATGCTAAGAAAGTCACAAATGTGGCACTTTCATTTAATTAAAAGCAAGTAAAAATGAAACCCAGCCAAGAAGAGACAGGCTTTGCAGGATGATGGCACTGTTGGCACCTTTCCTGGGCCTAAAGAAAAGCTAAGTAAACAAGTTAGTGCTCCAACTACCCTCCCCAGATGATTTTTGTCATAAAAAATTTTTGTAATATGCAGTGAGGATCGAGCCTGCATTTCCCACTTTCCTGGGTACTTTAAAGCAGGAGAAGAAACTACTGTCAAAATGTCAAAGAAGACGGCACTACCATCAGACAGGTTATGAATCCACCGTGGGTTCTGACAGAGCCTCATGCAACAGCCATTCCCTAAGGGACCTGGGAACTCAGTCTTGGAGAAATGGCTTCTCCTTTAAGACTCATAACGGCACTCCTTGTCATTGCTCCTTGCTCTTCCTCAGAACTGCATGCTGAGCCGATTAGGACACATTGTCCTGTGCTTCCCAACCATGTGAACCACATGGACAGAATGAACTTCAGCTGGGTTCCGTTGTCATTCAGTGGTGAAGATGATATACCACCATGAGACATACCACCCCCCCTCCCACCCCCAGGCTGCCTCAATAGCAGGTAGCCCTGTTTCCTCTTTTTTTCTCTCTCTCTGTTTCTGCATCTTTCTCCCTCTTCTTTTTACACATTGTGGCTAGCCCTGCAGATATTTAGAGTTTATCATTTAAGTCTCTTTGTGTATATTCACTGGTGAGTTTTAATCTGCCATTACCATTTCCCACATTTAGTAAAACATGGTATCTATTTAAATCCTATTAATGAATGCAGTCATTCTATATCTGTCCTTTTCCTTCTGACTAATTTCACTCAGCATAATAGTCTCCATGTCCATCCATTTGCAGATAAATTTCATAATTTCGTCTTTTCTGACAGCTGCATAGGAATTCCATAGTGTAGATGAACCACAGTTTCTTTATCCAGTCCTCTGTTCTTGAGCATTTAGGTTGTTTGCAGATTCTAGCTATTGTGAATAGTGCAGAGATGAATAAAGAAGTACAGATAGTGTTTCTGTTATGTGATTTTTGGTCTCGGGTATATTCCCAGGAGTACTATTGCTGGATCAAATGGGAGCTCAATGTCTAATTTTCGGAGGAATGCCCATATTGTTTTCCAAAAGGTGTGGACCAGTCGGCACTCCCACCAACAGTGGATGAGAGTCCTTTTTCCCCACATCCACGCCAGCACCGGTTGTTCTTGCTGTTTTGGATGTGTGCCAGTCTCTGTGGTGTGAGATGGTACCTCATTGTTGTTTGCATCTCCCTGATGATTAAAGATGAAGAGTACTTTTTCATATGCCTTTTGGCCATTTGAATTTCTTCCTTTTTGGAAGCTTCTGTTCATTTCTTCTCCCCCATTTTTTGATGGGGTTGGCTGTTTTTTTTTCTTGTGAAGGGCTACCAGTGCCTGATACATCCTGGATATTAACCCCCTTTTTCAGATGGGTATTGGGTGAATATCCTTTCCCACTCTGTGGATTGTCTTTGTATCTTGGTCAACATTTCTTTTTGAGCTGCAGAAGCTTTTCGATTTTATATAATCCCATTTGTTTATCTTTGCTTCCATTTGCTTGGTCAGTGGTGTGTCGTCTTTAAAGATACTTTTAGTTTCGATGTCGTAGAGCATCTCTTCTATGTTTACTTCAAGTACTTTATAGATTCATGTCTGATGTTGAGATCTATAATCCATTGTGATCTGACTTTTGTGCATGGCATTAGAAGGAGGTCTAAGTTCATTTTTTACACGTAGCTGCCCAGTTTTCCCAGCACCATTTGTTGAAGAGGCTTTCTTTGCTCCACTTAATATATTTTGCTCCTTTATCAAAGATTAAGTGGTTGTATATTTGAGAGTGTGTTTCAGGATACTCAGTTCTATTCCATAGGTCTACGGGTCTGTCTCTATACCACACTGTCTTAATTACAACTGCTCTGTTAGAGCTTGAGGTTGGGGAAAGTGATACCTCCCATCTTCTTTTTCCCAAGGATTGCTTTAGCTATTCCTGGGGGGTTTATTATTCCATACACATTTCAGGAGTGTTTGTTCAATTTCTTTGAAGAACATCAGGGGTATCTTTATAGGGACCGCACTGAATCTGTATAAAGCTCTAGGGAGTATTACCATTTTGATAATGTTAATCCTTCCAGTCCAAGAGCAGGGAATGTGTCTCCATTTCCTCAGGTCCTCTTTCCATTTTCTGAAGTAACGTTTTGTAGTTTTCTTTGTAGAGATCTTTTACATTCTTTGTCAAACTGATTCCTAGGTATTTGATTTTCTGCAGCGCAATTGTGAATGGGATAGTTTCTTTAATGTCCTTTTCTTCTCTTTCGCTGTTTGCATATAGGAATGCCATTGACTTTTGGGTATTGATTTTGTACCCTGCCACTCTACTATAAGAATGTATTATTTCTAGGAGCCTCTTGGTAGAGAGTTTCGGTTTTCCAGGTATAATATCATGTCATCTGCAAATAGTGATAACTTGGCTTCTTCCCTTCCTACCTGGATGCCCTTAATGTCTATTTCTTCCCTGATTGCTATGGCAAGTACTTCCAGTACTATATTGAATAGAAGTGGTGAGAGTGGGCAGCCTTGTCTTGTCCCTGATCTTAAGGGAGAAGGCTTTCAGTTTTTCCCCATTGAGAATGATGCTCGCTGTGGGCTTGTAGTAGATGGCCTGGATTATCTTGAGAAAGGTTCCTTCAATCCCCATTTTACGGAGCGCTTTCATCATGAACGGGTGTTGAATTTTGTCAAATGCCTTCTCTGCATCTATTGATATGATCATATGGTTTTTATTTTTCTTTTGTTGATATGATGTATTATGGTATCTATTTATATCCTATTAATGAATGCAGTCATTCTATATCTGTCCTTTTTCCTTCTGACTAATTTCACTTAGTGTGACAGTCTCCATGTTCATCCATTTGCGGGTGTGTTTCTTGAAGGCAGCAGAATGTCGGATTCAATTTTTTGATCCATTTTGCCACTCTGTGTCTCTTAACTGGTGCATTTAGACCATTGACATTGAGAGAGATGATTGTTATGGGGGTTTCTGCCATCTTTCTGTATAGGTTGTCTGTTCTTTTTGGATTTTGTCTCGTCTCTAGAGTAGATCTTTCAGTCCTTCTTTTTAAGGTTGGTTTTGACTTTACAAAGTTCCTAAGCTGCTGTTTATTCAAGAAGTTGTATATCTGTTCTTCAAATCTGAGTGAGAGTTTAGCCGGATAAAGGAATTCTTGCTGAGGCATTCATTTCATTGAGTTTTTTTTACTATATCCCACCACTGCCTTCGGGCTTGGAGGGTCTCTTCTGAGAAGTCTGCTGAAAGTTGAATGGATGCTCCCTTGTATACAATTTCCTTCTTTGATCTTGCTGCCTGAAGAATTATGTCTCTATGGCATCCATTACTTTGACTAGGATGTTTCTTGGGGTCTTTCTATTGGGATCTCTTCTTGCTGGTACACAGTGGGCTTCTTGGATCTGGAAGCCTTCATCCTTTAACTTCGGGAACTTTTTACAGCCAGGATGTTTTTAACCGCTTTAGTTTCCTTGGGGGTTACTTTCCTGTTCCTGACTCAAGTGATTCTTATGTTGTCCCGCCTGGCTTCATCCCATTGTTCTCTGTTCCGCTGCTGATCCATTTTCGGTCTTTTTTCCATCTTATGTAGTTCTCTGAGTGCTTTCTGCAGCTCATCTTCAGTCTCACCGATTCTCTCTTCCACTGCTGTCATCCTACTTTTTGAGAGCCCTATTGTGTTTTTTATTTCATCTACTGAGTTTTTAAGCGATGATATTTCTATTTGCATGGTTCTCATTTCTGCTCTCATTTCCTCTTGTAATTTATTGACTGCCCTCTCAACTGCTTCCTTTATGTTCCTGTATTTTATTGGACATCTGCTCCATTTTTCGTTGAGCTCCTTAAACATCCTACCAATTTCTTCTCTAAATTCATTGTCAGAGCGATCATGCATATCTGCTTTCTTTTTTGAGTTTTCAGGGTTGATTTCTTCATCTGTTCTTTCGAACTGGGATCTGTGTTCTTTCCCCATGGTGTTCCGTGCTCAGGTATAGATTCCTCTAGCGTACTGTTTCTTTTTTTTTTAGGATAATACCTTCACTTGGTGTTGAATTTCCTAGTTTTTGTATTAATAAGTGGCGCATGAGGCGCAAGCCTGCCCGGCCAGCCACACCCCAGGAAGAATACCTGAGGCAGATACCTTCCAATGTTAATTTAAAATATCTCATGAGATTGTATCTACTGATCCAAGGTTTCTTCCCAAATGGTGTATCTAAAACTACAGATTTCAAAAGTATCC
>JAJIBD010010164.1:0-22291 GCA_021461705.1 Cryptotis parvus | reverse complement strand
AGTAAAATCATTTTTGTGGTACTGACTGAAATCAAAATATAATTGAAATTATATGTTCATGCTTATGATTTTGTGAATGTCATAATTTTATTATAATTTTAAAGATTTAAATATTTCATCTTTAAGATTAAGCCATTATGTCATATTAATTATTGAACTTCTAGTTAATTTTATGAATACTACCTATTTTCAGTAGTGCTAAAAGCCAAGATTTAATTAATTAATTAAATAATTATTAATTAATTAATTAATTAATTATTTATTATTTTTACTTTTTGGGTCACCCCGGAGACGCTCAGGGATTACTTCTGGCTCTGCACTCAGGAATTACTCCTGGCAGTTCAAGCGATATTTTCAAAAAGAAAAGCTAACCTGTTACCGAACAAGCACATTTAATTTTACCTTAATCTAGACAGTCACTTCTTCATAAGTGGCTCATTAATTTTATTATTTATGTTTTTTTAGCTAAATTTCTTGGTTCCTTTTGCAAAACTTACAAATTTTCTATGCTTGGGGGAGGGTAAGCTATAAGATTAATACCCTTCTCGTCACTAATTTTAATATTATAAAGGGTAATTGAGAGCAAAATGGAGTCAATAGAATAATTGAATGATTTATTTCTGTGCACTCTAATGATTTACACATTTCTCTATGCATTGCTTATATGTGATAGTTATGTCATTATATAAAATGATATATACCATTTTATATAAAATAAAAAATTTATTTTTTATTTAAAAATAAAGCTTGGCTTTTAACACTACTGCAAATTAGGTAGTATTCATAAAATTAACTAGAAGTTCAATAATTGAGAGACTCACAGACATGGGGCAGAGCTGCTACTGACTCTCCCTGTGCCCAGCCGCTCATGAGGTGCCGGGAGGGATGGCAGGTTCTAGTCCTGGCCCACCACTCCAGCAGAGCCTCACAACAAGCCAGACGACCCCCACTCCATGAGGGCCTCCGTTTTCCACATCCGGGACTTCCCTCTCATCAGAACTCCACCCAGCAGACCAGCCTGGCTCATCAAGATCCACCCTGCAGCAGTCTTTTTTTTAATCGGCCCAGGTATGCTGATCCAGAGACTCACAGACATGGGGCAGCGCTGCTACTGGCTCTTCCTGTGTCCAGCCTCTCATGAGGCGCCCGGGAGGAATGGCAGGTTCTAGCCCTGGACCGCCACCCCAGCAGAGCCTCACAACAAGCCAGACGACTCCCCACTCCATGAGGTTCCTCCATTTTCCACATCCGGACTTCTGCCTTGTCATAACTCCACCCAGCAGACCAGCCTATTACAACCCGGCTCATGCAGCCGCAGGCGGCGCCGTGCGGTTCATCAATAAATGCTGGATTTTGAGATGACTACAAGAGTATGCTACCCGCACGGCAGAGCCTGGCAAGCTACCCGTGTCGTATTTGATATTCCAAATACCAGTAACAATTATAGACCTCATTCCCATGACCTGATGGAATGGTTTGAGGCTCTTTATGTTCCTGGAGCAAGCAGGTGACCTTGGGCTCTACTTGCATGAGACAGGTCATATGTTACTTGTGCCCTCTGGAGCAAATCGATGATGAATGGAAAGACAGTGATACAGTGATGCAGTGATATATATCATTATGTAATTTTCTCCTTGCGTATTTTGTATTATTACCACTGTAAATGATCAGGCACTAGTAAACATTACAATTTAGTAAGATATAATTAAAAATTGGTAAAGTTAATTTACTAATATACAGATATATAATTTGTATATACTGTCAATACTATAATGAACCTCATTCCCAGGGAATGGATGTTACTGGCACCTGCTCCAGCAAATCAGTGAACAATGGGAAGACATTGGCAAGTGACTGTGAATATAGTGAAAAATGTTTCTAGATGTTTAACATTGTTTTCAGAGGGCAAAATTTTACAAAGTTATGAAGTTTTGATATTAAATTATTTATAGTTTCAGAAATTTGATTAGCTATTAAAAATCAATGTCAGAACAGTTTATTCCCACAAATGCTAAATATGTTAATTTTTAAGTATGATCAATTTAAATCTCATTAGTTATAGTAGTTCCCGATATTAGTCATTCACTCTTTTTTAAATTTTTTGATCAATTGATCTCTTGAATCCCACGTTATTCATCGATTTGCTCGAGCGGGCGCCAGTAACATTTCCATTGGACCCGATCACGTGCCATGTAGCCCAATGGCATCTGGTTGATTCAGGAATATGAAGAGCCTCAAACCATTCCCTTCAGGGTCTTTACAAGGAAGTCTGACCATCTTGTAGATGGGCGGCCACGTGATCTTTTGATATCCCGTGGGATCCAGTCTGTAATGGCTCTAGTACAGCGGTTGTCTCCAAATCGCATTACATGTCCAGCCCATCTGATTTTCGATGCCTTGGCAAACAATTAAAATTTTTAAAGAAATTTAAATATGTCAAATTGAATCCTGTCTTCTGCACTTCTTTTTTATGTTTTTTATTAAAAAATTAAAAAAGCCTTTTCTGTTTGTTTGAAAGTATTCTTACTTTTATAATCATGTAAATTAGTAAGTGTCCTGTTATTTGGTAACATGCCAGCTTTGTTATTTCTGCTGTGTGCCCTGCAGATGTTATTCCATCAGAACTTCATTATAAGTCTATTCACATGACACCCCAATTGTCTCATCAAATTGTACCCTCTGCTTAGTCCAAGCTATTTAATTTACTGATTAGATTTCTTTTCATAGAATGTAAGATTATCAGACTGTGAATTAACAAATGCTTTGATTTCTGTTTTTGCTAGAGATTTGACCAGGACTTGACAACTCTTAGATGGCTATAAATGATTGTCTAAAAGAATGCATTGTCGGAGGTATCTTACAGATTACTCCCCCACTGCAGTTTTCCCTGAGTACAAGCTAAAAATTGTTGTTTTACACATTTTATTGTGATGTTCACTGGGGAATATACACTCTGTTTCTGGTCCTGAATATATGCTCACTGGGGGGTCTTCTAACTTGATCACTTGACATCCCATTGTTCATCGATTTGCTCGAGGCGGAATATTTTCCATTTAATGGAATATTTTCCATTTTAACCCTATAACGTGCCATTGTAGCCCAATACAGCTGGTTTTCGGGGAATATGAAGAGCCTCAAACCATTCATTAGGGTTTAACAAAGATATCTGACCATATTGTAGGTGGGTGGCTAAGTTATCTTTTTGGCATCCCGGGATCCAGTCAGTAATGGTTCTAGTAGAGGCGGTTGTCTCCAAATCGCATATATGTCCAGCCCATCTGATTTTTTGATGCCTTGGCAAACATGTCAGCATCCTTGACTCTGGAACAGCTTCAGAGGTCCAAACTCCGGATTCCTTCTCTCACTTGAGTGAGGCGTGATATTCAAGCCTAGCTCTTTCAATTCCTCTTTGGGGAGACCCGAATAGCATTCTCATCCTGCTATAGTAGGACCCAGGTCTCTGAGGCGTATGTTAATGCAGGGAGAATGGTGGAGTCTAAGAGATGTGCCCGGAGCTGGTGGTTCATTGTCTTTTTCTCTATTTCTTCAATGCTTTTTGAAGGCATTCCATGCCGCTCTCTTCCTCCTTCACAGCTCAGGTTTTAGGCCATTCATCATGTTGACTTCTCAACAGTACACATAACTGTTGCATTCAGAGATGTTTGTTCCATTGAGAGTGAATGGGGCCTCTGGAACTAGTTCATTTCTCATGAACATAGTTTTATTGAGATTCAGCTGTAGACCTATTTTTCCACATTCTTGGTCAAAGTCAGCCAGCATTTGTGCCAGTTGGCTAATGTTTGGTGTTATTAGAACGATGTCATCAGCGAAGCAGAGGTGTTGTAGTTGCCGACCATCTGTCTACACTCCCATTCTTTCCCATTCTAAATGTCACATATGTTCTCTAGGGTGGTGTTGAAGAGTTTTGGTGAAATGGTATCACCCTGCCGAACCCCTCTTATGAATCGATGATCACTTCCCTGTAGAATGGTGAGATCCTGGTGGTAAAACTGTAATAAAGCTCACGAAGCATCTTTATGTATTGGGTTTGAATGCCCTGTTTGGCTAGGGCTTCGATGACCACTTCAGTCTCCACAGAATCAAAGGCTTTCTTTATATCAATGAATGTGAGACAGAGCAGCATCTTGAACTCCCTACAAACTTCAATGAGCTTGGTTACTGTGTGGGTATGGTCGAGTGTGCTGAATCCTTTTCAGAAGCCTGATTGCTCTCTTAGTTGTCCTTCATCTAGTGTTCTGCCAACACTAGATGAAGACCTGTTCAGAATGCCTCGAGTAAAAAGTTTGTAGATGACAGACAACAAGCAGATGGGGCGATAGTTGCCAATGTCATGAATGTCTCCCTTCTTGAACAGTAGAACTGTCCTGCTGGTTTTCCATTGGGAGGGGCACCTTGCATTCCAACAGGTAGCATGTGAAGAGCCGAGCCAGTGTATTGGTGAGTACTGAAGGCAGATTCTTCAGGTGTTCGGATCTGACTTTGTTTGGTCTGGTGTTGTTTCCTTCTTAACTGAAGAAATGGCATGTTGGATTTCAGAAGGGAGAATGCTGGGAATGGCATATCCATTCTTCAGAATTTGGTATGTTGGCATGTCGACATGATATCAAAGATCACTGTATCACTGTCTTCCCATTCACCGTCGATTTGCTCGAGCGGGCACCAAGTAACATCTCCATATGACCTGTCTCATGCAAGTAGAGCCAAAGGGCACCTGTTTGCTCCAGGAACATAAAGAGCCTCAAACCATTCCATCAGGTCATGAGAATGAGGTCTATAATTGTTACTGGTATCTGGCATATCAAATAAGACACGGGTAGCTTGCCAGGCTCTGCCGTGCAGGTAGCATAGTCTTGTAGCCATCTCAAAATCCAGCATTTATTGATGAACCGGCGCGGCTACAAGCGGCCATGCGAGGCCAGGCTGTGATAGGCTGGTCTGCTGGGTGGAGTTCTGACGGGGGGAAGTCGGATGTGGAAAATGCAGGTCCTCATGGAGTGGGGGTCATCTGGCTTGTGAGGCTCTGCTGGGGTGGCGGGCCAGAGCTGGAACCTGCCATCCCCTCCTGGGCACCTCATGAGTGGCTGGGCACAGTGAGAGCCAGTAGCAGCTCTGCCCCATGTCTGTCTCATGGGGGGCCTTATAGTGCCAATATATTCTATGAATAGTGTTTGTAGGTTCACCTTTTGCCAGTGGTGTTCACACATCCTAATTCCATTATTTGGTGACGGCTGTGACTCTTTGTTTGCAGTCATTCCACAGACTCGATTAGGTCATTTCAGGAGTCTCCCACTCCATTGTCCCACTAGAGTCAAAACAGCCATCTCTAGGGCTGTACTCCATGCCTGCAGTGTCACTAAGTATTGAATTCTTGACCTCAAGAATTAAATTCAAGTATTGAATTCTTGATCATTTCAGATGTTTGTTCATTTGATGCCTTTGTTGCTGAACCATGTTTAGATCCCTATTTTAAAAGATAATTTTTTTTTACATTCATGACCATACCTGTATCAAAATAATACATATTTATAGCACTGGCATATTGTATGGATCTATCCACTTTTAATTTTATTTATTCTTCATGTCTGAATATAATTGCATTTGTAATTCAAGGATGAAGTGACATGCTTTTTTCAGTGTATGGATGCTTTTTTCGGCACAAATTTTTTAGGAGGGATAATATGAAGAATTGTATTCTGATATTGAAACTAAAATTCTTTTCCTGTATATTGAATTAATTTTCGTGTGAATTACTGTTGTTAGTAAGTCTAGTAGGGAGGAGAGTTTAAATTGTTTCATAAAATATTTATTGTGTAGCATTTATCAGATTGAGAAAGACAGATATACTAAATCTTGTTCTAAAATGTTCAAAATATTTTTTCATAATGTTTTAGAGTACTTTTCTCATCTTCTTGGTTCATTAATTTTCTCTGCCATTAAAGGGATTTCTTTTTGTTTCGTCTTCAAGACCCCCATTACAGACTCTAACCCAGGTCTCCTGCATGGAGGTGGGAACTTGGATATGGTCCTTATTAGCGTGTGCTCAGAGTGTGCCCCTGCCTCTGTGCTTAGGGATCATTGCTGGTAGTGCTAGGGTGACTGTGTTCTTCTGGGGATTGACCCAGGGACACCATGTACAATGTAAGTTCCTTAAACTCTATCTTTCTGTCCCTCACTTTGAAGAGATTTATAATTTTTGCTTGCTTAAAAAATCAAACTTCTCAGCTTTATGGTCTGTAAAGTTTTCTGATAACTTTCGTGGTAAGATTTATTAGAAGAATATTCATTCATGTCAAATTCATGAAAGGTTCAAAAATTGTTATTAATATACAGAGACTGCCTGACTAACTTTTAAAAGTACAGAGTACTTTACAAGGTTTTTACTGGAGAAAATATTTGAGATTCATCACATAGGTTAAAGAGGAATTTTTTGAATTGCTGAAATTTGTAGGAGCAAGGGACTAGACGAAGATTTTAGAACTTTCTAACTTTTGTGTCTTAGTACAGAATTATTTAAAATAATATTGGGTTGACAATTGCTAAGAAAGTAGGAAACTAAAATAAATGTATAAAATGCTTATACCTTTATGTATAGACTTTGATGGATATGATAATGACCAGTTTAAAGTTCATCCAAAATGAGATTTTTAAGTTTTATTTAATTACATGAAGACAAAAATCTCCCTAGTCTTCTTTAGCACACTGAACAAAATTAAGTTTTTTATTTATTATTTTTTTAATTATACCACCTGAGATATACAATTACAAAGATGTTCATGTTTGGGTTTTGGTCATACAGTGTTACAGCACTTATCCCTCCACAAGAGAAGGACGAGAGAGAGGGAGAGAGAGAGGAAGAAAGAGAGAGGAGAAAGAGGCAAAGTGTATGTCATAGAGTCTGTATAGGAAGGGGAGGGAATCAGGGGACATTGGTGGTGGTAAATAAATTATTTTAAAAGCATTAGTTTGCATGTTAAAAACTTCAGGGTATCCAAAGGAAGAAATCTATTTTCTGCCTTCCCCTGAGATGTTTTACTAGTATATAATATTAATATCTGTAAGACTAGACTGCATTATATATTGACAACAATAATTTATTTGACAAATCTCAGTTTTTTCTCTTCACTTTCTCCTATTCTTACCTTACCCAGGGTGGCACTCATTATATCTTAATTATTTGATCTCTAAGTACAATTTGGTGTTTTCCTTATGGCCACTGCTATTTGAGTTACATTAAATCATCACTTGTTAATTGGCACATTTTGTTTATCTTCCATTTTCAAGTCATACTCTGGTCTCAGGATTATTATTTTTTCTTCATAGCATTAATTATTAACAGAGATATTTTAGGAGCTGCAATTTTTATCCAGTTTATAATATACTAATGTCTTTATGACACTTTTCTTTGCTAATATGTTTCTAGCATCAACATATTACCTGAAACTAAGATTTGAGTGAATGAATAAAATAATGGTTTGAAAAAATTCATATTATGTTAATACACTAATATGGGACTGTAAGTAGTGTGGTTTACTTCATTCAAGTATTAAATTGAAGTAAATATTATCTATCACTATCACTATCTTCCCGTTGATCATCTATTTGCTCAAGTGGGCACCAGTAATATCTCCATATGTCCTGTCTAATGCTAGTAGAGCCCAAGGGCATCTGCTTGCTCCAGGAACATAAAGAGCCTCAGGCAATTATATTAGGTCATGGGAATGACCTAATATAATTGTTACTGGTATTTGGCATATCAAATACGGCGCTTGAGCAACTTGCCAGGCTTTCCATGTGGGTGGCATACCCTTGTAGTCACCTCTAAATACAGCACGAGCCGGGCTGTGATAGGCCTCGGTCTGCTGCTGGGTGGAGTTCTGAAGAGAGGGAAGTCCGATGTGGAAGACGACGGCCCTCATGGAGTGGAGGGGAGGTCGTCTGGCTTGTTGTGAGTCTCTGCTGGGGTGGCGGGCCAGGGCTAGAACCCGCCATCCCTCCCGGCGCCTCGTGAGCCGCTGGGCAGAGAGAGAAAGTAGCAGCTCTGCCCCATGCCTGTAAGTCTCTGGATCAGCATACCTGGGCCGGAATGAAAAAAAAAAACTGCTGCAGGGTGGTAAATATTATCTAAGGAATATTATATATTATTATCTATTATAATATATATAAAATGTTATATATTATATAACAAATTATATATAATATTATATATTATATATTGTTATCTATTATATATTCCTTAGATAATATGTTAAATATTATCTAAGGAATGTTATAAATATTATCTAAGGAATATGATATTGAACTAAGTAAACTAGCAAAATAAAGGAACTTGTTGACATAATTCATGTGTTTTATTAAACTAAATCTTTCTGTTTAGGGCCTTACCTCATGAGGAGTTTTCTATGTATGCTTATATTTATTTCCTCTTATGTATTGGCTTTGCTGTCAGTTTGCTTTGCGATTATCAGTGCAAAATAAATTTTAAGATAAGAGCTAATTCATTCTATTAGCATCTGGTTTTAAGTAATATTGGAGTTTCCTCCTTATAAATCAGTAATGACATCTATGTTTCTAAAAAAGATATATTGAGTTACATTTTAAGTATGTGTCTCCTTTTGTTTTAGAAGCATGACAAATTTAAACATAAATTTCTTAAAAATAACCTGTTTTCCCTTTCCTCCTTTACTTATATATCTGTAAGCTTTTTTGTCTTTCTACTATATCTCTTTATTTATATGTCATGATCACGATCTTCCCGTTCATGTTCTATTTGCTAGAGCGGGCACCAGTAATATCTCCATATGTCCTGTCTCATGCCAGTAGAGCCAAGGGCATCGGCTTGCTACAGGAACATAAAGAGCCTCAAACCATTATATTAGGTCATGGGAATGACCTAATATAATTGTTACTGGTATTTGGCATATCAAATACAACACGAGGAGCTTGCCAGGCTTGCCGTGCGGGAGGCATACTCTTTTTAACATCTCCAAATAAAGCATTTATTGATGAAACGCACCGCCATTTTAAGGGTTTTAAAAAGGGTTCAAAAATAGTCCAGGTAATCATTTAAATTTGCAAATGGGACAGGAAAGATACTATGGCAGATAGAGGCGATTGCTTCATGAACCAGTGACTTGGGTTCAAGCCCCAGCAACAAATATGGTCCCGAGTCCACCAGGAGTGAGCTCTGGGGCTGGAGCGATAAAACAGCGGGTAGGGCATTTGCCTTGCACTCAGCTAACCCAGGTTTGATCCCCAGCATCACATATGGTCCCCAGAGCATCATCAGAAGTGAATCCTGAGTGCAGAGCCAGGGATTCAGCCCTGAGCATTGCTGGGTGTGACCCCAAAAAAGAAAAAAAAGGAGTGATCCCTGACAGGTATGATCCCATTCTCCAAAACAAACCCAAAATTAATTTGCAAATGATTTCAAATAACAATCATTTCCTTCTAGATTCAGGCCAGACTTACTTATACAAACCAGTGGTCTGGCTTCCCAGCCCTGCTCACAGCACTACCCTCTACCCTCCGGAACCACGGCTGCAGATCCACGTTTGTTGGAGGACATGTTTAGCTAATCTGGGAGTTTTATTGTTTTGCTCACTCCCAGCTTAATCTTATTTAAGCCAATGTTCATTCTAATGAGATCTCTCTTCTATGTAAACACTGCTAGAGGGTGTGGCAGTTACAGAAGTCACCTTGATTGAATAACTTCTGACTTATACATCTACTAAGACTTCTATGTTTTCTAGATTGGGCACAACTCCTCTTTATACCCACTGCACCCAACGTGGGACAGTTAGAATTTACCAGGAGACTACCACCCTGGCTACGCTGAGACTAAATGGTAGACTATAGGAAGGATCATACTAGTTTGCTCTAAGCAGGCGAGTATGACCCTTTCAGTACGTGAGAACAAGATACTCAGAATCACCCTGGTGCAGATAAAAGGACCTTGTGGGTACCATCTAGATTACATGAAGCTCATGAAGTTAAGATGTGTTACTTTATATCAGCCCCCTCTCTCTCAGTGTTTTACATAAGAGATAATCTCGGGATTAGTCCTTGGTGTAACCTTTGTTTATACCTACAATAGGGTGTGGCACTACACTCTGTTTAGGGTTCTTTGTTGGCATGACAACCTCCCATTGGATTACTTTGGTGTATATAAGGGGCTGACTTGAGGCCCCTTCACCTTTCACCTTTTGCCTTTTGGTTCCTCAGCCTTCAGCTTTTTGGCTCCTGCGGCTTTTGGCTTTTGGCCTTTTGATCTTTGGCCTTTGCTCCTTCTTCTGGGTAGGACTCAGCTCGGGTGAGATCCTCTCTCTCTTTGGTGGGAGACTTAGGCTCTTTTGTATGGTCTAGTTCGGACCAGAGCTAGAGTTTGTTCATTATATTGGAGTGCTGTGGAAGAGCTTTTGTACTATTAAAAGCCATTTTTTGGAACTGCACCAGACTCGTGAGTTTTTCATCCATTCCTCGCCGGCTTCGGAGGTAGAAGGGAACTCGCTTCCCGGCACTGTCGGGGACCCCGACGGAGCACCCGACACACGTTCTTATTTATTTATATATAGCCATATTAATATAGCCATATTAATATAGATATATACACACTTGTGGGGTTTTCTGTTTGTTTTTTTGCAGTGGTGGGTCTGTAGATTGTCTGGAGTTCAAGGCTCACTCCTGCTTCTCTGGTCAGTTGTTAGTCTTGAGCATTTGGAAGGACCATATACAGTTTCAGAGGTGAAACCATCTTGGCTACATACAAGGCAAGCACAGTACCCCCTCTACTATATCTGTGGCTCCCAGACACATTTTGAATTTGCATCTGCAATACATAAGGTAATGTATAATAAAATCACTGCAGTTCCACCTATTCTCATGAACAATATATCCTGTACTTACTTTATTAAATACAAAACTTTCCTCCTTGCTTTTTGACTATGTTTATTTCACAGTTCATTTGGAAACTGACAAAGTTTAGAAGAAGACTTTATGGTTGGGCGCTCAAGTCATAGAACAGGTGATACAAAGCCTATTTTTTAAAGCACCATCTGCTTTCTCAAGGGATTTATCAGACTTTTTAGCCATGCCAAAAGAATTCTTTATTGTTCATGAAGTAGTTTTCTTATGAAAACCTTATCAAGATGATTTTTTAAAGAAGCTTAGATCTGCAGATAATAGTTGGATTGCTATTTAAGAACTTTTGCCACCAAAATCCATATGTTGTATGACAGCATGCTTTAGTCATTGGTTTACTTCTCATTTGATTGATCATAAATATTACAGAATCAGTTGTAATAATTGAATTACATTAAAGTTATTGAGGCAATAATTCGCATATGATTTTGGCATGTGTCATTAAATCCTCATGAATTCTAAGCTGAAAATCCTATGTATTTATTTATTTATTTTTCTTTTTTTGGGGTCGCATACCGGTGATGCTCAGGGGTTACTCAGGGGTTACTCCTGACTCTTCATTTAGCAATTATTCCTGGGGGTCTCTGGGGGACCATATAGGATGATATAGATGGAACCCGGGTCAGCCATTTGCAAGGCAAATGCCCTACTACTGTGCTATCGCTCTAGCCTAAGCTGGTTTTAAAATATGAACAATGCATAGATTACAAACATCATATGAAATGCTGTTCCAGAATAATTTATAATTATGAACATATCTTTTTTGAATACTATTTATATTTATGATCACCAGTTTTAGCTAGGAAATAAGATTGTAATTTGCTCTCAAATTAAGAATTTTTCTACTACCCAATGCAAGTGATGAATAATAATTAAAACTATATAAATAATTAGATTCTAGGAAACAAATATTTCTTTAAAAAACTTCAAATTCTTTATTTTTCCTTTAAAAAGTGTTTATCAGGTTACTATAACATATGGTTATTTTAATTTTGAGAAAATATTAGCTCCTGTAGTTTATAAATTCAGTGTTTGGAACATAAAAAATTCCCCTCCTATTCCTAAACTAGATTGCCATGTATTAGCAAGCAGCAGAGTTTTAATATTGACTCTTTATATAAATTTTGGGAAAATCGGAGATTTAATTAGTTCATATTTTCTTTGAATCTTGAAACATGAGTGCAGAAATTATATTAAAATAAATGGGAATATGTATGGCATGTTTCAAAGAAAAGATTAAGCCTACTGTCCTAAATGAATGGATGAACATAAAGGTGATTGTTTAAAAATACATGGAAGAAATGATTTTAGGTGTGAATAAAGTGCTGCAATAAAGCAGAACCATTCCATTATTTAAAAAAAGGAAAATGGGGCCGGAGCGATAGCCCAGCGGGTAGGTAGGCGTTGCCTTGCACGCGCCGGCCTGAGTGCCCGGCCCGGGTCCGACCCCTGCTAACCCATTGGTTCCCCGAGCTTTTACCACCAGGGAGGAATTCCTGAGTGCAGAGCCAGGAGAAACCCCCTGAGCATCGCCGGTGTGGGCCCAAAAAAAGCAAAAAAAAAAAAAAAAACGAAACAACAATAAAACAGGAAAATGACAACTGTTTTTATAATATTAATGCTAGAAAAAAGAGAGAATGAGCTGGACATGGAGATAAATTTTAAATCAGTTTTGTCATATAGGAAAGTAAATCATGCTTTTACTGGGTAGAGAATAAGAATTAAATGAGGTGATTATGGAAAAGGAAGTAAAAAGCATTGGGTGTGGGTCTCAGGGGAGAGTGTCTTATTATCAACGCCAATTGGTGATTTAGGTAACTGTCGGGCGCTCCGCCGGGGGTCCCCGACAGTGCCGGGAAGCGGAGTTCCCCTACCTCTGAAGCCGGCGAGGAATGGATGGACACTCAGGAATCCGGTGCGGTTTTAGAAAGCTTTACTTATCACAGGTTCAGGCATACAAATCAGCAAAAAGAGAGAAACCGATGCTTAGGATTCCAGGCTAGAACCCCAGCCACGTGTAGGCCAAGATGGCGACCACCACGTGTGAAACTTCCAAGGGGAATAAAAGCTCACAAGGCGAGATCCCACCGGGAAGAAGAAGCCGGGAGAGCGGGAACTGGCAAGTTATACCCCCCACAACTCAGACCTTCCTCCCATTGTTATGGAAAGCAGGGGAGGGTCCACTGCCTCTCAGGTAACCCCTCCCTGCATCTCACCTAGGGCCTTTACTGTGCTAATGTTTTGAGCTGGGAAGGCCTTTGAAATGTAGAGAAGAGGGTTTCTGAGATGGCATGTTACTATACCAAGGGACCAACACCAATGCCAGTTAAATATTTCTCCAAGCCTTCACGAAGTCTCCTCTACTTCATTGTAGTTTTATATTTTATCAGGGAGCCATGCTTGTTTGTTTGGAGGCAAACAGCATTTCTCTCTGGTCTAATTACTTGAGGTGTCCTTACGTGGCCAGGCTAATATGCTGGTAAGATCTAGCTAGTCCCACGATGATTGTGATAGCATGGGGAGAATATTTATACCAGCTAGTACAGCATACATGGTCAGATAAACTGCCACATTTAGACTACCCCTTATCTACGGGGGATCTGGGGGGCAATCCAGAGCAGATGCAGCGGCCCTAGGAGTCCTGCAACAGGTAATGGTACTAATTTAACAAAAAAGCAGGTTGGTTTTGGAAAAGAAGGTGGTGAAGTTGTCTTGGTGTGTGTTCAGTATATGGAGTTATTTTTAGGTCTTATGAAGTCATAATATGCCTTTGCATCATAGTATGTATAAAAAACACAGCTGTGTAGTTCACCTTAGAATTCTCCATTTCTAAGCATGGAAGGGTTGTTTTACTGATTTGTAGTAAGATGAGTTATAGAAGCCTTCTTCTTCAAGGCACTCACTGCTATGGAGTATATTTTAATCTGAATTCACTTTGCCCTCAATTATATTTAATATAATGTGTCTTAGAAACATAAACTATGAATCATTTTAAGCAGAAGCTAAAGGACACAGATTCTAAAGCATTTTTGTTCTAAACCTAATAGTGTTTCTGACCCTTCCTTGTAGTTCTCAGCCAATGCCCATGCCTTTTTACAACTTCTTGTAGTTTTACGTCAATGAAGCCATGCTGCCTTGAAAGACTGCTTTTAATTTTTGTTTTATGCAACATACTTTGTTTACCAACAACTGACGTAATTTACAAAATCTGGTTACAATTTTTATAACTAGGTTCTTTATAAACAGCTTTTTAAAATATCAAATGAAAATTTATAGGAATGTATGATTTAAGGAATATATTAATACTTTTATGTAAATAAACTTATAATTTATGACATTTTAAAAGCAATTGGCAGCTGTTATTTTTCTAATTAATCAGGGTATAGGTATTCCTATGTTTTATGTTTTCTTGTATTTATTAAGGAAAAATATGGAAACTTCAAGTAAAATTAGTAATAATGCAAGCAACATTTGAGCTATATATTTTAATATTTATTTAAACTTGAAATATGTACTGATTATTTTATGCATATTTGATGGTGTCATGGCTTTTATTGCCCCAGATTCATCTTGAGGGAGTAGTATGCAATTCCATTTACTTTATGCAATTCTATTCGACTTCCATATGCATACATTTGACTTTATTCTCTATATTCCATTTTGAAAAAAATTGATAATCAGTTTTTTTAAGCAAGATGGAGTTAAGGCCTAACTTCAGATATCAAACTCTGTATTTTAACAAGAGTGTTTATGGGTGAAATGAAAAGTTAGACCACAAATTATGTGAGTTTTATGTGAATATAAAATTAATTCTCTAATACTAGTCAAATATTTCTTTTTTTTTTTTTTTTTTTTGCTTTTTTTTTGTTTGGGGGTCACACCCGGCAATGCTCAGGGGGTTTCTCCTGGCTCTGCACTCAGGAATTGCTCCTGGCGGTGCTCGAGGGGACCATATGGGATGCCGGGATCGAACCCAGACCAGCATGGAGCCAGCTGGCGATGCAGAGGCAAAATGCCCTACCCTGGGCTATCGCTCTGGCCCTTCATATATTATATTTTTTTAGTCATTTGTCTATATTTGATGCAGGTGCTTGAATCACTCTCGTATTTTTAGTAAAAAAAACAGTTACAGATATTAAATGTTTTATTATTTTATTTAAATAAATTTACTTAAAGAAACATGAAGGATGATAATTAAACATGTTCAAGTAATAATATGACTTCTACAGAGTGGAAAAATCCCGGAAATTCATTTTATGTATCTTGTAGTACTGGCAAAGGAATTTTTGGTTTTCGTGAATAAAATGGCAATCCCTTTTTCACATGTTAGTTATGTGCATCTGATAGAAAAAATGTAATCATGAAGTAATATTTTGCATATTTCTCACTTGGTGTTTGTGTAAGCATACTATAATTAATCTCTTAGATGGCCAGCGCTTTGGATTTTTGGGGCTCTGTCTCTGTTGTAGGCTCGTAACACTGCTTTTCCTAACCCAATTGATGCATCTTGAGGCCAGTCTCCTTTCAGAACTGGCCTACAGAACTGCTTTCGGCTTCTCCAATACTCAGAGAAGTCAGGAAGCTACTTTTGCTTGGAATCTGCTGTCTGACAAGCTCACATTACCGAATTGTGAATTCCCTTAGAGACTGATTTTCAGAGGTAGACATTTGTCTATCTTACGCTTTTCTCATTTATCATCATTAGTTGTATATATTTTATAATGCTCTTCAAAAATTAAACATTTTCTTTAGTGTCCACATATATTTACAAAGCATAATCATGTTATGCTCACTGGTTCTGAATTTTTAAAAATATTTTATTTACTTCTTTTATTATTATTATTATTATTATTTAATTTTTATCATGGAATGCCTTCAAGGCATCAAAGAAATAGCTAAAAAGGACAAAGAACCTCTGGCTCGGGCGCATCTCTTTGACTCCACCATTCTCCCTGCATTAACATACGCCTCAGAGACCTGGGCCTAAGAAAGCAGGATGAGGAATGCTATTGGGTCTCCCAGACTGGAATCGAAAGAGCTATGCTTGGAATATCACACCTCACTCAAGTGAGAGAAGGAATCTGGAGTTCCAACCTCCGTCACTATTCCAGAATTATGGATGCTGTCTCGTTTGCCAAGGCATTGAAAATCAGATGGGGCTGGACATGTAATGAGACTTGGAGATGACCGCTGGACTAGAGCTGTTACCGATTGGATCCACGGGATGTCAAAAGATCACGTGGCCTCCCACCTACAAGATGGTCAGACTTCCTTGTCAAGACCCTGAGGAGCGGTTTGAGGCTCTTCATATTCCTGAATCAACCAGATGTCATTGGGCTACATTGGCACGTGATAGGGTACAATGGAAATGTTACTGGCGCCTGCTCGAGCAAATCGATGAATAATGGGATTCAAGTGATCAAGTGATACCACCGTGAGATATACAATTAGTAAGATGTTCATGTTTGGGTTTTGGTCATATAGTGTTTTAGCAATCCCTCCCTAAACCAGTACCCATTTCCCACCACCAATGACCCTGATTCCATGGCTAGACAAAAAATATTTCTTTATTTTGGGTTTGGGTTATACCTAAGGACAGTCTTGGCTTACTCCTTACTCTGCACGCAGGAATTACTCCTGCCTGTGACTGGGATCGAACCTGGTCAGCTGCGTGTAAGGCAAAGTGCTCTACTCACTTTGGTTCCAGAGTTTGATTGTTGATAGTTGAATAGATAACGTCATCTAATTATTTTAGATATAACTATCAAATATTTCTCAATGATAACATTGATGGCAGTATTTATAGATATTTTATCAATGAAAACACTCGTCAACTTAGTATAACAATTTTGCTAATTCTATCATTTAGTTGCCTATTACTGCTGTAGTTATATATGAAATTTGATAGGGAAATAGATTATTAGGTTCATATTGCAAGAAAAATATTTTTATTTTATGATGCCTTTGAATAAGGTAACAAAATTAACTCAACTTACAATGCTAATCATTTCATAACATATAAAGTTTATTCTCACTTTAAACTTACATGGTGTTACTGGCAAAAATTCCCCTATCACACAGGGAAAATTAATGCCTGCAATTCCTATATAAAGGGTCTATATAGTTAATTTAGTCTTAACTCACTGCAATTTTACTGCTTTTTTAAATTGTTGTTTCCTGCACTCTACTTAGTTTGCATCATATTATTCTAAGAGATGGCCTATGTGGCAAGATTTCATTTTTCTTTTTTTCTTTGTAGTTGTGAAGCCTCAGTATCAGACATTGGCTGTGCTCATACACTGAAATTAAACTCAGTCTTCAATGAGATTCAGTTGCTTTGGGAACTCTAATTGTGGGAATTCTTCTTGTGCTTTCCTGGGTTTGCACTCCAGTTGCAGGGCTTGTGCGTTGTTTTTTCCCCCACGGATGTGGTGCTTATACATACTTTACTTTGTGCTGTTGTACTCCGTACTATTGTTGGTACAATCATGAACTGCACTAGGCACAAAATAGGCAGCTGGTGATGTGTGTTATAATCACACACTAGAAGCGCAGCTGCTTTTTGTCGTTGTGCCACTCTCAACCGTTTATTTATTTACTGAGCAGAAACTAATGATCTGAATCTGATGGTAGAATTATAGAGAATTATAAACTAAATAGTAGACCGGATCCTGTCATTTCTGCTTGATAGAAGTTTAGCTCATCTTATCGCTTTTATCAGTTTGAGATTAGTAAAATTAATAAAAACTACTCATGAAAGCCTCCATTTTTGAACTGCCTATTTAGGTATATTTTTGTAAATTGATAAATAGCATCATAGTATGGAAAAAATTTTCACTTGATTTGTTCACTAATGTGGGTCAAGTATGAAGAGCAAAAAAATTCTAACAATCGAGTGAAGGGTGTCATAGTGGCTCTAAAGGAGAAAATATTTGAAAAGACTATAATAGTTAATGGGAATCAAGTGTTGAGCCGATTATGTTAAGGAGGTAATTGCTCCAGGAATAATGTTTACCAGTATGATTCTAGTATATGCCCTCATCCTTCTACCCATCTCTACATGATTCTGGACTTTATCCTTAGAGACTTCTTTTTTTTTTGCTTTCTTTCAGTCTATCATTAAAACTAATGTAAGTATAATTTTATTCTCACCACAACACACACACAAACACACACACACACACACAAGCAAACACACACAGTTGCTTCAAAGTCAGTCAGCTGATAGGGCATTTACATTGATTCTGATATATGAAGATAAATGGTTCCCATTAGCATTTGACCCATATTCTATAGTTTAAAAATAATTTACCATATTATTCAAATTACAAATATATTGACTTGGAAAAAATATATTTGTAAGAGATGGAGGATGTCTTTACTGGAGCTGACTTGCTGCTTATCCGTCGTTTTTAAATTTGCAAATGAAGAAGTAAGTTGGCTGATCATCATTATGCGACAAAGCTCTTACATTTGTGAATTTAATGGCCAAATCCATTCTTTAGCATAGGGATGTAGAATTTTAAAAATAAATCAGCCTGCTAGGTACTAAACACTTTACCAAACTCAGCAAGATATGTTACTGCTTTTTCATAATACTGCATTTGAATATTTGTACACTTCAAAAGAGAAAAATAAACCTTTGTTCTCCATAAAAGGTGGCAAGTTTTGTGTACTTTTGGGGATTTGGAGGCAGCTGTCCAGCTGCTTTTGTGGGTTTTGTTCCTATTCCAAGTAATAAATAAATCTATTAATAGCGATCAGATACAATTTGCTCTAGTAAGTGGGTCTCAGAGGATTCATTACCAGGTCCTTACTGAAGTTTGTTCTCAACTGGATGGATCCCTTGATGCTCGCCGATTTCCTAACCCCTTTTAAACTTCAGGGATCTTGGTCTTGGCATTGGATCTTTATGTTAATGATTACATCGGTTGTAGCTTTTACTTTGTTGCTAGAAATTTCATTATTGTCATCTACTGGTTCATTATTTCTCAATGCGCTCACCTTGTGCTTTGTTTTTTTATAATTCAATTTTTGGCTTTCAACCAGTCCGTTGAGGCCTGTGCTGTCTTGTGTTGTGGTGTAGTTATCAGTTTGCTATGACTATAAAAGCAGGCTTTAATAGTTAGTTTTCCCTCTTTAATCCCCTAGGACTCTGATAGTATACAGATTGTTTCTGGAATTTAGAGATACAATTGATAATTATACTCATTGAGATTTAATACTCTCATGAGGTTTTATTTCATGTTTAAGTTTTGATCTTGAAAATACAAGGCTTGAACTAGCAGCACATCTCATTGAAAAAGCTGTATGGTCTGCCCGAGGCTGTTGGAAAGATAACATATGCCTATGCTGAAAATATAAATGATTATACTGAAAGTCAGAATAGTTTTATATAAAGGAATTGCAATCAATTTTTTGCTTAATTACTTGGATTTTATTCTACTGGTTTTGTGCAAAAACTATATTGGTTGAATCACTAATATGCTGATAAAAATCGTTCCTGCTTAATCTCTAGTTGTAAACAGTCAGGTGTGTATTTCTTTAACTTTTAAAAGTCTAGACTAGAACAAAGACTGTCTTCTTGCTTTCTGCAAAATGTTTGCCATAACAAGGCTGATAAAATAAGTAGAAAGAGCAAACAGTGACAATAATGAGATAGATGAGAGGTAACACAACTTGGGGAAATGATTCTAAGCACCTAATTGTTTAGGAATGAGACAATGCATTCTTTAGTGCTAGGACCTTATGCTCTGAGGATTGGGGCCATTTACAATTACATTCTAGGTCTCAGTTTCTAACCTTATTTGTGGAAATGAATTTTAAATTTTTTGAAAACTATTCACACTTGCATCATTTATTCATTGTGCGTTGACTTGAAGTGATACTTTGAAATCCGTTTTAAATTTATATCATTCCTTAATTTATTAAGATAAATTTTTCTTACACACTGTCATTGATGTAGGTGGGCCCCATGGGTAGCTTGTGTGAGGCTGGACGGGAGAGAGAGTGGTCGCTTTCTCTCCAGCTGCCTCTGTCGCCTGGGACCCGCCAGGCAGGAAGGATAGTCTGTGATGAGCCCCTGCGGTGTGGGCCTGCATCCCACCAAGAGGTAGCCATTGCCCAGTGTCCTCTTGATCTCTAGGCACGGGAGTTGATACCCACCACCCAAAATTTCTCGGGGAGCCACAGACTCAGGCTGGAGCAAGGAATTGCTCTTTGCAGGAAAGGAAAGTCCTAGGCCTTACTATGGGTTTCCTCAGGGTTCTTGTTTTCCTTGCAGAAAAGAATTTTCAGGGAGTAGAAGAGCAGTGAAGTAGAACAGATTTTATTATGGAGGTTTAGGGAAGGAGGAGGGAAAGTGAGCACACATCTCAGAGGGGAGATGGGCAGACACACGCGCTGGGGCACCTCATGTGCTTAGTCACGTGGGCTCAAGCAGCACATGGGTTCAGGCAGCATGTGTGCATGGTCGCTTGGTCAGGACGGGCTTTAATAGATTTCTTCCCAACCTACTCCATATGGGGCTTCAGCCTAGGTTAAAGTTCGTTGCTAGGGCTGTTGCCAAGGGAGTAGACTTTGGGGTAGTCTTCTTTGAAAATCTCCTTTTTTTGACTTGTTGCTGCTGGATCTTCTGTCCTGGAATGTAAAAGCATTAAGGGCTGGGCAGAGACAGGTTAATCCAGTTCCCTCAGGGTCTGTTGTTGTGTTGGTTAATGGGTCTTATCAAGTCCTCAGTCCTGGTTCCAAAAGGTGACTCTGGACAGCCTTAGGGCAAGAATTCATTGCCATGCTACAGGGGCACCTCGTATGCATACCTTCATCAGTCTTTAGTATTTTCATTGTATGGTATAAATCAAGGTAAGTATTCATGATCAAATACTGTCTATATGTATATGTATATTAATTGCAGAGTTTATTAGTAGGATTGGTATTGTTTTAAAATACAAAGAAATACTTGAAAATGTAAAAAATATCATTTAGTGATCTTATGGTATTTACTCTTTTATTTAGATATGACTACTAGCTCACATATTCTGGAAGAGTGATTAGGGATAAGAGATCAGGGTACTTTGCAATGTTCCTGTTATATTACATATTTCTAGAAAAATCCACTAACCCTCATTCATAGCACATCATTGATACATTTTACTAGGTTCAAAGTTGGAAGATTTAGTGCCCAAGGAAACAGGGGCTACAACACATGCTGTGTGTGAGGGGCTCTGAGTTTGCTCAGCGTATCGCTTTTGTGCATCATAAGTTCTGCTGGGTGGCCTGTTACCCTGCTTGCTGCCCTGTGTCATATCACATCCCAAGATCAAACCTGTGCTCCTGACCTGAGTAAGAAGTCTTGATGCTGCCCTCCCAGCACTGTGGGAAGACACTTCTCAAAATTAAGTATAAAGTATAAATTATGGGCAGCTAAAACTTAACACTCTGATTGGGAAATAAGGCAACGCTTGATGGTACAGTCAACAGGTCACTAAGTGGCATGTTGCCACCCTAGGTTTGATCACCAGCACCACATATAGTCCCTTGAGACCTTCCGGGAGTGACAGCTGAGAGCAGCGCCAGGAGTAAACCCTGAGAACTATCAGCTGTGCCCCAAACAAATGAAAGACAATGTGAATGAAAATTCCTTTTTTTTTTTGGTTTTCTCTTTTTGGGTGTGGAGTCTGCATCCTAGACTTGTTTGAGCTATGCTCCCTTATTAGGAAAAAGGAAGAAAAAAGTCAATTGTCCTCTCCTTGTAAATCCACCTTCTTTTTAATGAGCAAGAGTGATAATTGCACCCCAGGTAACTCCTCTGTATCTTTTCCTGAATCCTAGAGATTAAAGTACACTATTTTGGAAAACTAATGATGCGTAGGCTAGCAAATATTCTAAGGATTTAATGAGTATACCAGTAACACAAAAAGAGAGACAGGCATATTAAATTGAATTTATGAGCACTAAATGGGAACAAAGTGATAAGCATTGACAAGTGCTCTTGGAGTTCAGAAATAATAAGGAGTTAGGAAAGAGATGGTGTCAGCAGAAAAATCTGGAAACAGCAAAGTAGAAGCATTCCAGGATCAGAAACTAAGGGGGTAGGTTGTGAAGTATTTAAATGAACTCTTGATTCTTTTGAATGTAAAAATAAATATTTTGAAAGATTCAAATAAATATTAAATTGATTTGTTTAGTGAGTGTACAGAGGTTTGAGTGAAGCTTTGGGAGGCTATTCACCTGCGGATTCTCAGCCAACTGAACAGTTTAATACAGTTTCTGTAATCAGTGTGACATGGAGTCAGTACAAGGTCAAAACTCAGCTGATCGCCCAAAGGTATCTCGGGCGCGTCCAACTGCCCTG
>JAJIBD010010163.1:0-53366 GCA_021461705.1 Cryptotis parvus | reverse complement strand
TTTGAAGAACTTAAATGAATTCAGAACTTAATAAAATGAATTCTTGCTTATATATTTATATTTTTTACTTTTCTTTTTGGATCACACCAGTTGATACTCAGGGGTTACTCCTGGCTCTGCACTCAGGAATTATTCCTGGAGGTGCTCGGGGGACCATATGGGATGCCGGGAATTGAACCTAGGTCAGCCACTTGCATGGTAAGCACCCTACCCACTGGACTATCACTCTGGCCCCAAAGTTATATTCTTTTGATGGACAAGAAAATAATGAATGCAATAACTAATGGGAAGCTCACTTTATTCTCTAGGCCTGTGTATTTATGTTTGTTAAATTTTATTCCAAATAACAAAAATATAAGTTATCAAGCTTCTCTGATTTAAACAAGCCATCTTATCTAAGAAAGTTAATTTGTATATACTTATATTTTAGAAATAATTTGTATTGGGCTGGACAGATAGCACAGCAGGTAGGGAGTTTGCCTTGCACGCGCTAACCCGGATTAGAACCCCAGTATCCTATATGGTCCCCCGAGCTCCACCAGGAATAATTCCTAAGCGAAGAGCCAGGAGTAATCCCCTGAACGCCGCGGTGTGACCCCCCCAAAAAAATATAAGATAATTTGTATTTTAGCATATTAAATACAACCAGACATTCCTGTGATTTTAAATAATGATCCTTAATAACAGGTTTCAAATTTCTCCATCAGTTTTCCTGTTCTCTGACTCTCATCTGCCAGTTTGTGAGAGCAAATTCACTCAGCAGTTTTGAATTATGGCTTCTTCCATTCTGAGTTTGAGATACTGGTCTAGTATTTTTATCCCCTAAGATAATTCCACCCATTTTAGGTCAACTATTTAGAAGGTGCTGCCTACTTACATTTCTTATAAATTACCCAAAATGAATTTATTATCTTTCATCTTATGTGAAAAAATCCAAATATTTTATTACTTCCTACATGATAAGGAATTATTACTTACTTCCTATTAAATGTATTATTACTCACTTTATAAGATTTGTCACTATAAGTTCTTTTAGTTTTGGATTGATGAGTTTTGGTTAAAGACATGGCCAGTGTGTGCCATAGTTGTGATCCAATGGGCTATATTTTTGTGCAGCTATGATTGGTTTAAATAGCTGCTAGACATTCAGATTTGACCAAATTCATGCATTCATATAAAATTAAATATCACATATTGGTTGATAAAGTGGCCCAATATAGGTAAAAATAATTGATTTTCTCCTGTAACAGAAAAAATTTAATGTGTAATACAGCCTGGTAGCAGTATTCCTGCAGCCAAGATATGTGCTGTCATTATGTCCCATAGATATTTCTTTAATTATTTTTTTCTTTTTGGTCATACCTGGCAATGCTCAGGAATTACTCCTGGCTCTGCACTCAGGAATTACTCCTGGCTCAGGGGACCATATGGAATGCGGGGGACTGAACTTGGGTCGGCCAGCATAAAGCAAACGCCTCTACCCATTGTGCTATTGTTCCGGCCCCCAAGAGATGTTTCTTCACACTAACAACAGGAGTGCAATGCGCATGGACACTAGGACAGTGTTCATCCAGAAGTCAAATCACATTTTCAAAGGGACTTGAACGGAACTGATTCACATCCTTGACTTACAGTGCTTTGCTGCTAAAAGGAGCAACAGCTGTAAAGCTAGTACAACTGTATGAATGTTTAAAGTTATGCCTCTGATCTATTTTAAGAATATAATTTAAATTTCAATATAATTTAAAGAATGAAATTAACATTTCCTAGGTAAATTTGTTATTGGCGCCAATCTCTAAAAGTGTGTGCGCTACACCTCAGTGATAGGTTAAACTGTGAAAGTTTTAACTTCAAATTACATTAAACACACATTGAATTTGAAGCCAAATTAGAACTTACAGGGAAGAATATTTTTATATCTGTTCTTCCTTCTGTTTTCTTTTGTTTGTCCAACTAGACACTGATCCAAAGGTTTTAATTCTTGAAGGTTCTGCAAGCAAAAAATGGAATTAAAGTTGAATTTGTTGAGAGGAGTGATTTAGCAATAATTGCAAATGCTTTAAATAGACAAAGTGAAAATTTGGTTATTGATCAGAAAAGACCAAGTCTTAAGTAATACATGTATCTTATCAGATAAACAAGCCTATAACCGCCACATTAATTTGATAATTGTTGAAATGTTTCTTATTTTTAATACAGGTATTTTCAATCATAGCATGCGTCAGCAAGTTTTGTAAAGCAGCACCATGCACCTAAATTGTCAACTGAACATTTTAAACTTTAAATATCTATGACTACAGCTTGGTCTTCCAGGCTGTGTTCTCCCTTGAACATGCATCTCACCTGTCTCTGTTTCTCTGCTTGCCCCTTTCTGTTCTCTCTGGAACATGGATCGCTCCCTCTGTCTCCACTCTCATCTTTTGAAATTTCTAAATATGTTCCAATACAAAACTTCTTGTGTCACATATGCACACAAAAAATATTTAGATCTTTGAAAAAACCGCAACAGGCTTAAAGGCTGAGCAGTTTCTTGACACTACTGTCCACACAGTCTTAAAACACATGACATGATGGAGTTGTGTGCTTTTGCCTATGCTCTGGTCAGCGTTTCCTCATGCTTCACCAGCCGTCTTCGCACCTACCGCTCAACAGGTATCATGCCCGTGTCATGCAAGTCTCTAAGTGTCAGCGGTGAGTAGAGAGGATAAGGCTCTCTGCAGTTTACAGTCTCGTGGGAGAAAGACAGTGGCCCAAATAAACCAGCCAACTGCCATGACCCAGAGAAAGACAGATGGACTTTACTCTGGGAGATGATAATGTTCCAGTGTAAGACCTTGAATAAAAAAAATCTTTTTTTTTTTCAAAATAGAGAGCAGGGACAGGGAGAGTCTATGCTAAAAGCTGTGTGGTGGGGTCAACTTGCTATTTTGAGGGTCAGTGATGAAACACTCAGCATGGTGCAGAAGCTCTCAGCAGACGTTATAAGCCACTCAGGAAGAGGACAAGTGCTCGGATGGGTGGGGGCTGGCCTCACAGGCACTGAGGGGTCAGCAGAGACACCACCAGACCACAGGACAAGGACTGGGAACCACAGCCTCAGAGCCCTATTAGTCAGGAAATGTTAGTTGAACCCCATCTAGAGTGTCTTTGCAGTAGTTGTAATTGATATTGGATTAAATATTTTAGTTGTGTTACCATAGCTTATGATGCTACTGAAGTCATAGAACTACTACGTCCACCCCTCATCCATCTGCATTCCTGACCCCCCCCACCCCACCCATTGTCCTACAGTCCTTCCCCTCCCTGCCCTTCTATCTCCTCGGTTCCCAGCACAACT
Organism: Cryptotis parvus; assembly: GCA_021461705.1. NCBI lineage: Eukaryota > Metazoa > Chordata > Mammalia > Eulipotyphla > Soricidae > Cryptotis > Cryptotis parvus. Next base: position 50,029 of record JAJIBD010010163.1, on the reverse strand, counting down.
GATCCTTGACTTTTTTCCTGAGGTGGGAGTTGGGGCCACACCAGGAGGTGCTCAGGCCTTACTCTAGGCTCAGGGGTTACTCCTGATGGGGTTCAGTTGCACCAGATGAAAGGCATATGCTTTAATGGTCTGTATTAAGGGCCGGGAAGATCATCCCGGGGAAATTTTATCAATCTTCAAAGAGGTGACGAGGCCTCTTTAGGACCATGGGGCAGTCGGGAGGATGCAGGCGGCGTTGGTCGTGGGCGTGGTGTGGCCAGAGCGCAGGCCTGGCACATTACTGGTTCTCTTTCCTTTCTGAAGCTTTATTTAGACAGATGTGAGGAGAGAGAGAGAGAGGGACAAGCTGAGTGTTCAAGAGAAAACACAGACTTCTTCAGAATGGGAATAAGCAAAGAAAGCACAGAGCAAGTGAGTTAAATGTTCAAGAGAGAAAGTGGGCTGACCAACAGGTCTGACACATTACTGTTGACGGCCATGTGAATCGTGGTGCCTAAGGTCCCTTTAAACCAATACTCTCAGGATATAAATTAGAAGAAATACTCACGGCTAGGCATGGTAAGAGGTACAATTGGAAATTAACTATAGGAATGGTTGGGACATGAAGGCATTTTTAAAACTTCTTCAACATTTTAAAAACTTCAACTTCTTCAAAGTTCTTCTTTCACAGAACTTTATCTGGAGAAGCCCTGGCAGAACTGCTTACCTCTAGCTCCTTAGAAGGGATCCCTTGGTCTAGTAAACCCCCGCAGCGTCCGAATGGCTGATTTCAGGTGGGCTCCAGTGTATTTGCCAGAGGGAAGAACTTTGACTACAGGGAGTGCTGCAAGCTCCTCAATTGTCAGGAAGGGATGATCTAACGAGAAGACATGGTTAGCTAAAAACACTGCCCCGAGCTGATCAGTGATTTAGGGTGATCTAACAAGAAGACACGATTAGCTAAAAACACTGGCTCGAACTGAACAATTAGTGATTTAGGATGATCTAATGAGAAGAAACAATTAGCTAAAAAAAAAAACACTGCCCCAAATTGAACAATCAATGATTTAGGATCATCAAACAAGACACAATTAACTAAAAAAACACTACCCACTCCCTGCCAGCTGAACAACCAATGATTAAAGATGATCAAATGAGAAGACGCAATTGGCGAAAAGACACTACCCTCCTGAACTAAACAATCAGTGACTTAATTTGAGCTTATTTTCAACTAATTTCTTTCTATGAAAGTGAGTCTTTAGAATAGAATAGGGTAATAGAATTAATACGTAGGCAGATACAAAAGAACAATCTAGCTTTTCATTCGCTTATAGTTTTTAAAGGAGTTAAAACGCATTTCCAAGCACACAGAGAAAAGTGAAAGGAGACCCATCACGGACTCCTTGTAGGGGACTTTACTAGAAGCTTCCATCTCTGCTGTTTCCATCCCTTTGGTGGTCACAGCCAGCTGCTGCCCTCTGACAGTGTCTCCACACAAATGGGACTCAGGAGGTCTTCAGGACTTGAACCGAATAGTCGATAATCTGTTACATGTATATTCTATCGGTCGGAGGTGCAGAGACAGGACTTCGCGAGAGGAATGATAAATGCACGGTGGGCCGTGGCTCACTCAGGCTCTGTGGCCCCGAACAGCGAAACATGGTCTCCTTTTATTTACATTTCCCATCAGATACAGGCACTGACTGATGTCATTTACAAAGAACTATGAAATCAGATTTACAGACCACCATAAGAATGTACATGTGAGCATCTTCACAGCTCACCACCAGCACATTCCTTAGCCTGGTTTCATAAAGGCTTAAAGTTCAAGCTAGATTAGGATGTGCAGGCAGGAGAGAACGAGGCTGTGTTCTGCAGAGACAATGTATAACATGTTAAGAGGAGGCATGCTTGGGTTTTCCAGATGGTGAGACACTCAGAGGGAGTGGGGTCCTGCTTCTACCTCCTGCTTGCAGGTGCAACATCCAAGGACTTATCTTTCCTCTCTGGCTTCAGACCAACAATAATTAGCCACAGAAGGGGTGCGTGTCTGATTCAGCGCCTGCACTATGGAAGCTGCCCATCACAGCAGGCAACTATGATCCTGGTAGAAACGAGATTTCTTGCTATAATCTGCATAAGTAATTTAAAATGTCAGAAATTGAATTTCTGCCAATGGCGTTACTATGCTGGAAACAACAATGCTAGGCACTGTGGTGAGACACAAAGCTGAACAAGACGTCTTAAGAACGTCATCTTTGGAATGGGTTAGACTAGCTGTGGCTCAAAATGTCCTGTATGAAATAAATACAAACTTGGATGGCTTTGATTGTGAAAGCAGCAGGGAAAGGCTTGGACAGGTGAGCCTGTGCCTGAAGCATTGGCAATGACACAAGTAATCTACGTTAAAAATGCGCTGAAACTCTGTTTCTTTGATCTGTTTAAGGAGACCTCAAATTTCTAAACCATGCCCTTTCATAGTTTGGAAATAATATTTCTTTATAAAAAAAAGATATTAATTTTTCCCAAGGGTGGTTATGAAATCAGAGAACGGAAAAGGAACACCAGCTGGCTTTTGCTCCTAAGAAATGAGGCTCGTGGCTGGTTTACGGCCCAAGTGCTGGGACCTGGCAAGAGGAAGACCCTGGGTTTGGTCCCCTGACACCTCGAGTGTCACCTGAGTCATGGGTGACCCTGCGACAGGGACACAAAAAGATGAAGCTGGAATTCAAAGGGGATGATTCCCCGTGTCTGAGCATTTCTACATACTTCACCATAAACAAAACGTGTCCACTGACTTCCTATTTCAGAATGGCAAACATTATGACTTTACACTGCCATTTAAGGCAATTATACTTTACTTTTCATTTTTGCTCCAAGCTACTAAGAATACAAACTGTAATTTGGAATATTGTAAATGTTTGGTTACATTATATTGATGCTTTTTGTATTTATTTTATGTACCAAATAACATACATGCATGGCAAAACACTAATAATATATTCTGAATGTCTTAAATTTCAAACACTTATTTTATTCTATCCATTGTTTTTGATATAATTGCTAACAGAATTCTTGCCTTTATCAGAATCTTGGTGGTTTGTTGTGTTTATTGGCAGCTCATTATCCCAAGATATTTTATCGCCACTGATCTTCTTTTCTTGTGACTTCTGAATTAAGCTATGATGACAAAAAATATTTGTAACATTGTTTTCAGTTTCGTTCCCCAAATAGAGCAAAACATTATGACCCCATATTGCTTATTTTCTGTAAGCATGGTATATTAAAATAAATTATCTAACTTAAACAAACCCAAATCCACAATTCTTAAAATTATTGGTAGATGTAAGTTACACAGGCACAGAATTATTTGACATGGCTGTAACTTCATTCCCCAACAGATTCCAAGTCTCCGAGTCTGACATTGCAGATCTCTTCAGGGTGGGAAGGCAGAGGTTTGCTCTCACTTTAAGAGTGCCCACATAAAGCTGTGTGAGAACAGTACCAACTGGTGGACACATCTCCCTACTGTCCATGAGAACAGACCGACTGGCGGATGTAAATCCCTACTGTCCACGAGAACAGACTGACTGGCAGACTTATCTCCCTACTGTCCACAGCTATAAGTGCTCAGCTGCGTCACTAGAACCTTTAAGTGACAATACTTTAAAAACACTCTTAGTTCTCAGGGTCAGGGAAGTGGCTCAAAGGACTAAATGGACCCAGCATTCAGAGGTTTTAGGCTCCATTTCTGGCAAGACCCAGCTCCTGGAACATTAGCAGGGTACCCCTGGGGGTACTATGCCATGTATTGTTGCCACCAGGCACTGCTTAGAAATCCCCACCCAACCCAATTTTAATATTTAATCATAATTCCATCACTTACTAAGCAATTCTTTCTTTCCTTCTAGTAGAGAAAAAATCAATTGAATCTAATTTTTAAATCTTGGTCATTTTTTTTTTGGCCCATATCCATAAGTACTTAGGGGCTTCTTCTGGTTCAGTGCTCAGGACCTGTTCCCAGCAGTGTTGGGGGACCATGTGATTCCAGGGGTCAACCTCTAGGACTCCTATATACAAAACTCATGTTCCTACCTGAGACATCTCTCTGACCCAAATTAATTTAATTAAACAACATTTTTTTTTTGTTTTTTAGGTCATACCTCGTGATGCTCAGGGGTTACTGAGCTGCAGTGCACTCAGGAGTTACTCCTGGCAGTGCTCAGAAGACCACACGGATGCCGTGGATTGAACCCAGGTGGCCCATCTGCAAGGCAAACATCCTACACACTGTGCTAGTGCTCTGGCCTCCAACCAAAGTAAGCTTAAACATCAAGTGCAAAAAATCAGAGCACTTCTAAAAAAGTGGAATTGTTATGAATACTTAATTTTTTTTCTCTTTTTTGGGTCCCACCTGGCAGGGGTTACTCCTGGCTCTGCACTCAGGAATTACTCCTGGCAGTGCTCAGGGGACCATATGGGATGCCAGGGATCAAAACCGAGTCGGCTGTGTGCAAGGCAAACGCCCTACCTACTGTGCTATGGCTCCGACCCAAAATTTTTATTTTCTTACCTTTCACTCTCTACTTTTTCTTCATGAAATTCTTCACAGCCATTAATTTTGGTAGACTGCAGTAAAAAAAAAAATCAATATAAAATAAAGCACGACAATTTTTTTTTTCTTTTTTGGGTCATACCTAGCAATGCTTAGGGGTTACTCCTGGCTCTGCACTCAGGAATTACTCCTGGTGGTGCTCAGGGGACCATATGGGATGCCGGGGATTGAACCTGGGTTGGCGTGCAAGGCAAATGCTGTACCCCCTGGACTATCTCTCTGGCCCCTCATGCTGATTCTGATTGTAGTAGCAGTAGGGACTGAACCTAGAGTGGCGGCATGCCAGGCATGTGCTCTGTGCTCAGGGCCAGGCCCTCAGATAGGGTTTTAAATTTTATTTATATATTTTTAAATTTTATTATACATGTTTCTGATACTTTTTTTTTTTTTGGTTTTTGGGTCACACCCAGCGATGCTCAGGGGTTTCTCCTGGCTCTGCACTCAGGAATTACTCCTGGCGGTGCTCGGGGGACCATATGCGATGCTGGGGATGGAACCCAGGCCAGCATGGGCTGGCCGCATGCAAGGCAAAACGCCCTACCCGCTGGGCTATCGCTCCAGCCCTCTGATACATTTTTAACTACAGCCATTTTAATATCTGAAAATGGGTTCTCTTGAAAAAATCATAGTATTCCAACACATTAAATAATCTTGTCATTTTAATTATTTTATCCTCTCACTTGCTAAGCTTCATTAAAAAAAAGAGCAAACAACAATTCTCAAAATTATTCCACCTATCTAACAAAGCTCTTGCCATTGAAGGCATTTTTCTTTTTAAATTTTAAATATTTTTTTGCATTTTGAGTCACACCCAGTGATGCTCAGTTACTCCTCAGTTAGTCCTGGCTCTGCACTCCAGGAATCACTCCTGGAGAGATTAGAGGACTCTATGGGAAGTCAGGCACGAAACCCAGGTTGGCCTCATGCAGAGTAATCCCTCCTCGCGTTGGCCCTGGGGGCACTTCCTTTATTCGGTGTGTCTTAGCCACGGAATCTCAAGTAGGTCTCTTAGGAAAATCCCATCGATATGACCACAACACTAAATCGCCTGTTTCTTTCTGTGTGGGTCTGGGAGGGCCTTCCTATGGTGCTTAGGAGCTGCCTGGTCTGAGATTTCAGTGAGTGCCAGAACCAGTGATGTGACATCAGTGGGGATGAGGACCACTGCTGACAGGTTTTGGGGTGGGGACACGTGGTTCCTGGAGCGCATGTGGGGCTTCATGCAAGCAAGGCTTGTGTTTGGGCCCGGGTCCCGCCTGTCTCTCTCTTCCCCACAACACTAGCCTGGGACTCCTGGAGAGGCGTGTCTGGACCATTTTGTGCCACGGGTGCCTTAAGCTCCCAGCCACAGAAGGCTACTTCACTACAGGCACATGAAAAATGCTCCCCGCCACTTAGTATCAGCGAAAGCCAAATCAAGATGACAATGAGATACCATCGCACAACAGTGAGAATGGCACAGATCAAAAATACTGGGAACAGTTGGCGTTGGTGGGGATATGGGGCTAAAGAAACTCTCATCCACGCTGGTGGGAATGCTGTCTGGAACCGGAGTTCTCCGTACACTTAAAATTGAGATACCCTGATCCAGCAATTCCACTTTTTGGGTATCAACTCCAGAAAAGAAAATCATTCGTTCAAAAGAACATATGCACACCATTATTCACTGCAGCACTCAGCACAATAGTGAAGATTTGGAGTCCACCCAGATGTCCAACCACAGATCAGAGGATCATGAAGATATGGTATATCTGCACAGTGGAATACTACGCAGATGTGAGGAATGATGAAATCATGTAGTCTGCTGCAACATGGGTGGAACTGAAGAAATGCTAAATGAACTGAGCCAGAAGACGGACAAACACAAGGTGTCACTTATATGTGTTTTTTAGAGCAACTGGATGAGGAATGCAATGGTCTAAAGGGGAATGCCTAGATCACCCTTGGCCCCAGAGTTGAGGGGGAAGAAAAGAGAGTGGCAGGGAAGGAGAGAATAGACAGATGAGAAGCAATGGGGGGCAGGGTCAAAGGAACTCAGAAATGCTCGTGGCGTTAAGGAATGACAGAACTAAATATCCAAACCACAGTCAACAACACTGAAATTGCGAGATTCAAATATTAATCGTAGGACTTAAAGGTGCCGTCAAGAGGGTGGGCTGGGCTGGGTGCCTGGGGACACTGCTGGAGGGACACTGCGACAGGATTGGGGGTGGGACATCATGTGTCAAAAAACCTCACCACGAATAGCTCTGTAATTCATGGTACTTAAGAATAAGACCCCACAAAGTACTGGGGCTGGAAGACAGCTCAAAGATACAGAGCACAGGCTTTTGTGTGGGAGTCCTGGGTTTGATCCCTGGAGAACTACTGGGTGTGGCCCCTAAACAAAATAAGGAAAAAATGTTATCTGTAGGATATTTAGTTATAGCTCCTATAGGGTTTAAATGTATAATTATAATAATTAAAATGATTATTCATAATTATAACTCATTTAATACATAAGCTGAAGTTCTTTTCTCCTTTTTTGGGTCACGCCCGGTGATGCTCAGGGGTTCCTCCTGACTGCACTCAGGAATTACCCCTGGTGATACTCAGGGGGCCATATGGGTTGCCGGGACTGAGCCCAGATAGGCCATGTGCAAGGCAAATGCCCTACCCGCTGGACTATACTAGGAAGAGAAAGCAGGTGATTTAATTCTAAAGGAAGCTTGTTAGATCTTACCTATTTAAATCAATTCTTACTAATTGATTATTTTTTTTTTTGGAACGTAGAAAAGTTGATTGGAAAGGTGAAGAGAAAGGGAAAGGAGTTCCCCAAGTGGGGGAGGAACTGAGTATAGGACTAAGCTCTCATTTATTTTTTCTAATTGATTACTTTAATTGATTAGTTTTAAACTTATATTTTAGGCATTTTAGTCTGGGCTAAAAATGCTTATCTAAAGTCGTTTGGATTTCTAATTTACTACCATAATTCTGGTACAAGAACATATGCATGTTGTCACTGATTTTGAAAATTACAAAGCCTTTCATGAGTGCTATTGTTAATATAAAAGCGGTGGGAGTTTGGCTAGAAATAAAATCCGGTGACAAAGATTGCCCGAGAAAGATGAACCTTTTTCCATGTCCGCCTCTCTTGGATGGGGGCGACACTCGTGGGAGCAGGGCTGGGTGAAGGCTCACAGGCTGCACAGGGCTAGTACCTGAGACTTGCTGGGCTGGGTGCAGCCACCTCCCAACACACGCCTGCGCTCCCCCACCCCCAAATTAAGGGGCTACATGGAGGGCAAGGGAGCAAACTGGAACAGCTTCATGGTCTGTGAACAAAGCACAGTCTCATGGACGGAGTTTGTGGGGGGGGGTCTCAGCCAGGCGACTCATCAGAGATCTGGGCGTGGTACCAGGGCTCAGCTAGAGCCGGGAGGAGCAGAGACTGGGGCTAGGTCGCAGCCCTGCTCTGAGGCGTGTGGGGGCAGAGAGACGAGGGGGAGACGAGGCTGGACTTCCCCAGGCACAGGCACAGAGGGTGGGAAGCGGCTCTGAAGCCTGAACTGAGCCACAGGAGGCAGCATGGGGGTATTGGAGCCCACAAAGGACAAACTGGACAGTGGAGCAGGGAGGCCTGGCCAGAAACCCGTGGGCCTGGTGCAGGACCGGAAGTGGGCCAGAAGTAACACAGGGGAAGGCCATGGGCACCTTGGTGATGAGGGTGCAGAAACTTTGTGCCTCCAAACCATAAACACTAATTGACTATATTGTAATCATGTTACCAAAGTCCAGTGAAAGAAAAACACGCAGTTTTTCAGTATCTCTTTTCATTCTGGTTTGTGGACCCTCTGGAAGAGGAAGTTATTGTACTACTTCAGGAAAGAATTTTTTTTTTATCATGGCCAGCCCATTTGAAGGTTAGTTTATAATCCCATTGCTCAAAGAATTTCAATGAAGCAATTTACAAGAGTAAATAAATATCTTTTGTGTTCAGATCAGTTACATAATTTGCCATGCACAGGTCAAGCGAAGATATGGGCTACCTCACTACAAATGGAGACTCTTGGGCTCAGAGGACTAGAACAGAGGTTGAGAGCACTGGCAGTCACCCCCCGAGCACGCAGGACCCTGGGCCCTGTACAGAGATAGTTCAGGGGCTGTGGCACTTGCCTTGCATGTGGCTTCCTCTAGCTGCATCCCCAGCACTGCACAGGCCCCTGAGCACCACCAGCAGCAGCACCAGGTGTGGCCTCCAAGCCTGACCCCGGGATGTGGTTTGGGTGGCCGAGCAGATGATCTTCCCCTGGGCCAGGCCCTGGTCTGAGCCCCAGCACTGCAGGCTCTCAGGTCAGGCCTGGTGGACACAGCCCTGCCAGCCCCCTCAGGTCTCTCTGAACACCAGCTCCCAGCTAAAATGACTTGAGAACACACACACACACACACACACACACACACACACACACACGAGCAGGCTTGGCAAGCTGCCCGTGTCATATTTGATGTGCCAAAAACCAGTAACAATTATTGACCTCATTCCCATGACCTGAAGGAATGGTTTGAGGTTCTTCAAGTTCCTGGAGCAAGCAGATGCCCTTGGGCTCTACTAGCAGGTGACAGGACGTATGGAGATGTTACTGGGGCCCGCTAGAGCAAATTGATGAACAATGGGAAGACAAGTGATACAAGTATTTATATATACATATATATAATATATAATATACATAATATATATATGTATATATAAAACTATATATAAACTATAAATATATAGTTATATAGTTATATATATACATATATAAAACTATATACATATACAGTTACATACATACATACATACATACATACATACATACATATATGGGTTTTTTTTAATGTCACACCTGGTGATGCTCAGGGGTTACTCCTGGCTCTGCATTCAGGAATTACTCCTGGCAGTGCTCGGGAGACCATATGGGATGCTGGAATGTAACCCAGGTTGGTCGCATGCAAGGGAAATACCCTCCCCACTGTGCTATGGCTCCAGCCCGAGACAGTTATTTTAAAGGGTATACATATTATTATTATTGCTATTGTTATTATTATTATTAGAACAATTAAAACTAGTATGACTTCAAATATTTGGAGAACTTTTCTTCTTCCTGTTTCCTTGGTGCTGGGGGTGTTAGGGGACAGAAGGGTTGATTGCTTTCTTTTGTGGTGCCAGGTAGCAACTCAGTGTCTCAAGCATGCGAGGTGAGTGCTCGACGACTGAGCTAAGGCCTCGGGCCCCAGAAAGCGGTTCCAGACTCACTACTGTTGTTACTAATATTGTGACGTATGTAAGGATACCCACATCTGAAGCAAAGCCACTGAAGAGTGACACACAGTGACACAGTCAATATTTGTGTGGGCATTTTTGTAGATTACGGTAAACAAACTAAAAAACAGAAAAAAGAGCAATACATGCTCCACAGTGTAATTACTTATAGACACTATTTCTAAACGTTTAAGGAGCATAACCAGGTGTTTGCAAAGTGGTGCCTGTATGGTCAGTGCTGGAAGCCTCCAAACTGGCTCTGTTTGACAGGTAAGATGGAGCAGGCTTCGAAGGGCAGATTCAGAGAAATATGATGCTTTTCTGAGCAGCTGTATGAAACATTCATCAACTAGTTCAATCTTTCTTTCAGATCATTATTACGAACATGCAGTCTGAAAATTCGAAAAGTGGGTCCCCGGTAGCTCGCCGTGATCGTATAGTGGTTAGTACTCTGCGTTGTGAAAATTCGAAAAGCTTATCACTATGTTTCTGAGAACAATTTTCTTCCCTTTTTTTTTCTCTGAGGGAAGCTGAGGAAGGAGTCTCTCACGGGCGAGGAGTCACTAATGAGGAAACCGTGGAATGGACCCTTTTCCCTCCTCCAACCAGGATGTTGGCTTTGTTTTGGGCCTCCCAGAGGCACTCAGGTTGTCCAGAGGCTTGTGGCCAATGGGGCTGGGGTTCAGGTGAGGGCTGAGAATGTGGAGCTGTTCTGCCCATGGCAGCAGGGAACAGCAGGGCCATCCCCGGCAATGCTGGGGGAACCACGCCCACCTACAAGCAAGAATGTCTACCCTGAATTATCTCTCTGGCTCTTAAAATGTAATTTTTCAGCGGGAATCACTGGGAATTCATCAGATGGAGCCAGGGGTCGGTCCTTCCCCCTCCATTTTGTCAAGCCTGGTGGCCCTGACCAAGAGCTGCCCTGGGGCGACCAGCCATAGCATGCAGTCTCAAATGCAGCTGGGGAAGTCGGCTCTCCCCCAGGCTCAGCTGACCATGGGGCCCCCAGGAGGACAGATGGGTTTTGGGAGTGGGCCCATCACCTCTGGGGGGTCACGGAAGCAGCCGGATGAGACTCGCCCACCACACTAGCCGCCACCTTCGCTGTCCAGATGCTGACTATGAGGCCCCTAAGTTGCAAGGCCACTTGCGGCGCGAGGTCCATCAAAGTAGTGGAAACAGTTATGTCCTTTAATGTACTGCATTCTACGATGTATAGGAAAGTTAGGCGGGAGGGAGAGATAGAGAGGAGAGAAAAGACATACAGAACCTGCTAAGTAGTTGAGGTGTGGGAGAGGGGAGGGAGGCGGGGACATTGGTGATGGGAGATGGGTTCAGGTGGAGGGATGGGTGTTGGAACACTATAGAACCAAACGTCTACATGAGCATCTTGCAATTGTATGTCTAAAAGTGGTGTAATAAAATTTGGGGGAAAAAAATGAAAAAAAAAAAATAAACTTGCTTATCCACTCTGAAAAAAAAATGTAATTTTTCAGTAAAACCTGAGCAAGCTCAGATGATCCCAACTTCTGGATCAAATTGCCCAGTTCTGTGAGCTGGTTGGAGACAACCTCAGAGTGTTGTCTCCAGTTCTGTGAGCTGGTACCCCGAGCGCTGTCTTTCCTCACCTCTGCGAAACCCTCAGGTGGGCCGTCACAGTCAGAACCTTCTGCTTTCTCTTCAGATAATTTCCTGCTGATCTTCAGTGCACCTGGGAGAGAAACAGAACAGGATGAATTAAAACTATGAAGACAACAGAAAAATGTTCTTCATTTATTGGAAAGGTAGTAAGTGGAAATGACACTGTATAGCAGCATCAAATTTCTGGTTAAGCCTTACTGAAGTTGAAATACTCTAAGAAAGGCTTAGTGTTAGCTGTGACAGTGGCCAGGGACCGTTTAGATAAAGACTTAAAAAAAAATAACAACTGTGATGCTGATAATGTCTTTCAAGATATGACTAATAAGGAAGCCCACCCATAAACATTTTGAGGAAAAGAACAAACTCTACTTCTGAAGCACAACCAGCCGACATGGAGAAAGCTAATATATTTCATTTTTGCTAACATATTCTCCTTGGGGGTCTTCCTGTACAAGCTTCTTCATTCTGGTTTCTCTACCTGCATCACAGGCGCTGCCCACTGCATTGTTTTGATTCAAGAGATTCTGGGCTTCCTCATCCACAACGTCGAGCAGAGACTGGATGACTTCGGCTTCCTGAGGATCATCATACAGGTCGTCATCTTGTAAATCAGTTTCTGGAAAAACAGAAATTTGTATGGGACTTAGCATCAAAAAATACTACCGAGCAACAACGTATCAAAGAGAACATGCTAGGTCTTTCAAATTCTGAAATTCTTTCCAACTTCTTTCCAAAGTTCAGACATTTGTTGGCCTTTGCAAAGAAGATGTGCCTGGGATAGCAGTTTCCTGAGAATGACCCATGTTTAATCCTAGCGATGCTCTGGTGGCTGTGATGAAACAACACCCAGCTACCACTTAGGAAAAATAAAACCAATCAATGCCAGTGACTTTCCATGAGGCGACAAGAATTTCATATTTATTTCCCTACATTAATCTCAAACTATTAATTCATGAAATGCAGATGAAGAAGTTTCATTACTGAGATTACGGGTAACGGGCATGACAACGTTCTCAAGAAAAATGTACTAAATTATGTAATTTGTGAACTGTTACTTTCTTCATGGAATATAAAAAAAATCCTTAAAAGCATTCTGTCTTTTTCAATCAAATCTTAGAGACTAAATACTGGACTGAATATATCTGTAGTATTAATCAACAGAACAATATAATTCTATATTGTTTCTTCATTTGTTTGGACACAAATCTTTTCTACACAGTCTCTATCAGAGGCAGGGGAAATGGTTACAAGGGCAGGGGCTCGGCCCCTCCAACACCGTTGGGATGAGCATTGAGTGTCCAGCCTGAGTACTGCCAGGAGTGGGTCCACTGGTCCCGTGTACTGCTGGGCAGACCTCCCTCATAAAAGGTACACGAACACATAAGGGAAATAAGGAAGAGCAGCTGACTTTATTATCTGAGTGACAGGGCATTCAGAGGAACCCGGCGATACCTTTGGACAGGATTAAGCTTGCCGGCCCCATCTTCTGGGAAGTGGAGCCTTCCTCCTCAGGACCCAGATCTTCACTCTTTTCTTTCCCATTTACCTGAAGCATGAAAGCAAAGAATAACATTATTTTACCATTTTGCTAGCTTGCAGGATGAGGGAGGGGGTGCATGTGTACCTCCCTGATTCATTTACATACCTCACCTCTATCAGTATTTCTAGAGACAGCAGGGCCGTGAAAAGTGAGAAGGAGATGAGACTTTCCATAGTCTGGAAACACCAGCTCAAACAATATTAAATCAGTATTTTTGTTTCAGTGGCTCTCACAAAATTGTACTAAATAAAATGTTAGTTTCTAAAGGATAAGCTAATACTTTATTTTCTGAATGTATTGGGGGGTGCAGAAATCTCTTTTTTGGGGATGCATGTTTTATGAGACTTATCTTCCACACAACTTTCAGAAAGATTTAACAGGTGCAATAGACTCAGATGTTAAGGAAGGGAAAAAAATCAATTCAAAATTGTGAAGCTATTACATGAATTTAGAGTCCAAACAGAGACCGGACCAATTCTTAGGTATTATAGAGATGTTCAAATCTACCTTAATTCTCATCTTGACTTAAGAAAAATAACAATGGATTCATGGCTGTAAAGTACTGGGAAGTAACTAGAAACTCTATGGTCTACTGTGGAGCACGCTAATGGTGCGCCACCCAAACGAAAGTGATTTAAGGCTCAGGGTTGCTGGGGACAGTCTTAGCAGCCGGAGGATTGGCTGAGTAGCAAGCACAGCCCCCAGCCCCACCTCCTGTGGTATGGTCCCTGTGCCCAGCTGTTGGAGACAGGCAGCCCCCAGCCCCGCCTCCTGTGGTATGGTCCCTGTGCCCAGCTGTTGGAGACAGGCAGCCCCCAGCCCTGCCTCCTGTGGTGTGGTCCCTAAGCCCAGCCGTTTGGATCTTAGCCCTGTGACAAACTGTGTGTTATCTCTGGTACCTGTACTAATCCAAAAGACTTAAGTTCTCTAATTCTATTACATGGCAAACTATTTTCTATACTTTCAAATGCAATAAACATTTTGTTCAAAAAGTGGCGTAATTAAATGAGGTAATTCAGTATTTTTCTGGTAAGTTTTGTTCTGTTTTGGGCCATACCAGTTGTGTTGAGGACTTGCACCTGGTTCTGTGCTCTGCTTCACTACTGGTAAGGCTCAGGGAACCATGAGGTCCCGGGAATGAACACCGGCTCTGCTACATGCAAGGCAGGTTCCCTCCACACTGCACTGCTGCTCCGGCCCCCTGCCCCCCCACCCCGCCCCGGCAAACATTTTGAGAGCACAATTTCTCCTCTGTAAAATACACATTGCCACATCACACCCAGCACCAACAAACCAGTCTTGTTCTACCACAGCCCCATGAACTCCCCCTCTGTGTAGAGACCCTCCCTCAATTCTGTCAGCTTCCAAGGCTGGCTCTTCTTCTGAGTCCATTTCTTCTGTCACTCTTGTGATCCTCACCAGAAGACGTGACAGCTGAAAGTTTCTCCTGCTCAGGTTAATACCAAGCAGAAATTCCATTATCACTGCATTCTTCCCCCTAGGTATTTAAGACACTTGTACACACTCATTCAAAACTACCCCAGCACTAAAACTGTCAAGCAGTTTATTTATTTATTTATTTTTTTGTTTATTTGCTGTTTGGGTCACACCCAGCGATGCTCAGGGGTTATTCCTGGCTCTGCACTCAGGAATTACTCCTAGCGGTGCTCGGGGACCATATGGGATGCTGGGGATTGAACCCAGGCCGGCATAGGCCGGCCGCATGCAAGGCAAACGCCCTACCCGCTGGACTATCATTCCGGCCCCTGTCAAGCAGTTTTAACAGCTGAGTGTGTGCCAAACAGAACAGTGACTGAGCTGACTTTATGTTCTATTCATTCACTGAAATAAATTCCTGCTAGCAACATACACATGTAATAAAAGGCAAGTCCTTAAGTATTCAAAGAAATAGTTTTTTAAAAAAAATGGGTTGGAGCGATAGCACAATGGGTAGGGTGCTTGCCTTGCACAAAGCTGACCCAGGTTCAATCCCGGCATCCCATATGGTCCCCCCGAGCACTGCCAGGAGTAATTCCTGAGTGCTGAGCAGGAGAAATCTGAGCATTGCTGGATGTGACCAAAAAGCAAAAAGAAAAAAAAATCTTTCGACAAGTGTGTGAGGGGTGAAAGGCAGTCAGGACAGATAAGTGTGACAACAATAGTTGGGAATGATTGTTTTAGACAGGAGCTGAGGGTTGGAAGTAGGCAGAGGAATATACCTGGTAACCTTTCAGTATCTGCACTGCAAACCATGATGCCCAAAAGGGGAAAGTGAGAGAGAGGGGGAGAGAGAAGAGACAGAGAGACAGGGAGAGGGAGGTATCTGCCATAAAAGCAGGCTGGAGGGAGACTGGTGAGAGGGAAACTGGGCACACTGGTGGTGGGAAATGTGCACTGGTGAAGGGACGGGACGGGTGTTCAACCATTATATGACTGACACTGAATGAACAACTTTGTAACTGTGCATCTCACTGTGATTCAATTGAAAAATAAATTTAAAACTGGAAAATAAAAAAGTAAATTTACTTGGGCTAAAACCTTAAGAAGTATGTCTTGGAAGAGAGCGACCTTTTACTGACCTTGGAGAATGAATTACTCAGAGAGAGGGTGGGCTTGTCACGAGGCTCCACAGCGAGATGAGCTGAAAGAACAACACAGGGGAAGTGAGTCAGAGAGAAATCCCTTGTTTTGGGGCATGCTTTTATTATTTTTATTAGTACACTGAAAAAGGCTGTGACAGTGATTTAAAACCAACTAGACAGAATCACGTATCAGTGAAGATTTTATCCTAAAAACACAGCCAATTTCTAAGACAAAATAGCTTGCATAAACGCTCACGGTGAGGTGAGCTGAGACCCCCACACCAGCATCCCAGTCTGCAGCCACAACAACGGCCCAACCTCACTGCTTCACGACTAGTCTCCTAGAGATGTCAAACCAGCGAAACTTTCAGGACACAGTTTTCAGGCTCAGAACACTGGGGTCTTCCTGGAGTGGGGCGGGCTGTTTACCACCCCCACCATGGTGAGTGAGATATAACAATTTTCACAAATTTTCTTTTACTGAAGCATATTTTGATAACTACATTGGCCATTTAGTTGTAATAAGTATTATAAAATAAATTTTTGGTGCCTGCTTATATAAATAAATAAACAATACTTCTTCAGGGAGGAAGAACGAAATATTCTTGACCTATGTGGGATCTTAAAGGTCCTCTCAAGTCACAGTACCTCTCAAGGTCTGTCAAGACAGTTGAGGCCAGGGATCTGAACCTGGGTCATACTATAAATAGGGGCCCAGGAGAGCATCCCTGTGGGGGGTTTGCTTCCAGGCTGAGAGCAGCAGCCTCTGGTGCCTGAGCCAGATGGCCAGCACCAGGGAGAAGCTGCTCCTGATGTCTAGGTCCCAGGGCCAGCACCAGAGCCACTAGGCCTGGTGTCTGAGCCTGAGGATGGCCTCAAAGCTACAGGGCTACAGAGCTTTAGGGAACATGGAGGAGCTCAAAGACTTAGGGATTCAGAGACATAAGACATGGTAGCAAAAGATGATCAAGGTAACTAGGGAAATAGGGACATAGCCAAGGAGTCTAGAGAAAAAAGCCCTGAAGAGAAAAGAGAAAAGCGCTGAGCTGAAGGCCCTAAGGGAAAGGTCCTGAAAGGAGACATTCTGGGAGAGGACCAGAAGCATGAAGCCTTGAAGAGAGACATCCGGAAGTGAGAGGTCCTGATGAGAAGAGCCGCACAGACCCCCGCCAGAAGACTTTTGATATATCTGTTAACCAAATGCTAATTTTAGCTCAGCATAAAAATTTAATACCTATTCCCAAAGTGTAATATTTTCTCTTAAAGTTACATTGAAAAATATATGATTCATTCAATTATATTTGCAAGAGATTTTGAAAGACCTGGTAGGATCTGGAACAGTGAATAAGAAACAAGAAAAAGGCAAGGAAATAAAGACTTCTATATGAGAATGGATTAAAAATAACTCCACCTAGGAAGATGATGAGATGCATTTTAGGAATGAATTTCTATAATTTTGTGGATGACTTGTGATATGACTCAAGGAGGGAATAATAAAAAAGTGCATTCACTATGATCCAGTAGGGCAAAAACACTATATTGGAGTAGTACAAAAACACAATAGTTCAGTGCTTCCTTTTGAAATGCGGTTAGACCTGGTGATGCTTGAGGGTTAGAGAAAATTCTAAGCAGTGCTAGGGAGACCCTGTGGCACCAGGGAGCAAGCCCAGGCCTCCTACACACAGCACAGCGTGTGCTCCGGCCACTGAGCCCCTTCGTAGATGAATTTTTTGTCTCAGTTAATTTTGTTTTTTGGGTTACACCCAGCAGTGCTCTTGGGAAACTCCGGTTCTGTGCTCAGGGTGCCATCTACGGTGCCTAGGACATTACCAGGGCCGGGTACATGTAAGCAAAGTGTCTTCCGTGTTCTATGTCTCCCAGACCCAAGTTTAGTATTTTTAATCTCTCTCCTCTACTTCCCTAATCTTTCGGGAGGTTTTATCTGTGCCTGTCACTACAGATTATTTAGCCCAATCTTATATCATGGACTGATAGAGCACAAATCCCTTTTATCTGGCTTCTTTCAAGCATCACATTCATTTTGAGTTCATTATGCTACTGCATCTATCAACAGTCCATTATTATTAAAGTAATATTTTGTTGTTTAGATATAGTTATTCAACAGCTTTTGAAAATTATTGTTTCTGATTTTCTACCACAAAGGCAACAGATAAATCCATCCCTGTATACATTTCCCTATATATGTGTATGTGCATATATATATGTATATATATTTTTTGGTAAACGAAGAGTGACTGGAAGCTCTTATGAGCGTGTACTTAAATTTTTAAGAAACTATCAAACTGTTTTCAAAGATGGCTGTTATTATTTTACATTTCCATTCCTTTTCTTTTTTTTGGGCCACACCCAGTAGTGCTCAGGGATCACTCCTGGGAGGGCTTGTGGACCATTAGTGGTACCAGATCAGTCATGTGCAAGGCAAGTGCCTTACCCGCTGTGCTGTCTCTCTGGCTCTATGCTTTCATTTCTATCAGAGGGTTCTTAGCAATGATTCTGTGATTTTCAGAATGCATAAAGGAATAAGTTCTATGGCTGTCAAATTAGAGACACCCGAGAGACCAGTCATACCCCTGAGAGACAGGTCCTCAGGTGGTGTCTACAGTTGAGAGGCCCAGCTACTCTTTTTTTTTTTAAGTATTTTATTATACCACTGTGAGATATACAATTACAAAGATATACAATTAAAAAAGTTCATATTTGGGTTTTGGTCATACAGTGTTCCAGCACCCTTCCCTCCACCAGTGCCCATCTCCCACCACCAACTACCCACTTCCCCCCCCCCCCCAGCCCGCCTCCATGGCAGGTTCTTTATTTCTTTCCCTTTCTCTCTCTTTCTCTTTTCCTTCCCTTCCAGACTATGGATTACAGAACATACATTAAAGGGTTGTCATGTGTATCTTTTTTTGCCTGTATTTAATGCTCAGTTCTAGGTTGGTATTAGTACCCTCGACAATTGTTAGCACACTGTTCCATTTTCTGTCTTACCTAGCCTCTGACTCCCACACACTTGTGATAATTTCCACCTTTGACAAGACCTCCTGTTACAAGGTCATGTTTCACTTGACCTTGGATATTGGTATCATAATATGTAAATATATATTTATGTCATGCAAATAAATGCAGTCATTCTGTATTTGTCTCTCTCCTTCTGGCTAATTTCACTCAACATACTCTTCTCCATGTCCATCCATTTATAGGCAAATTTTATAACTTCATTTTTTCCTAATAGCTGCATAGTATTCCATTGTGCAGATGTACCAAAGCTTCTTTATCCAGTCATTGATTCTCGGGCACTCTGGTTGTTTCCAGATTCTGGCTATTGT
This sequence comes from Cryptotis parvus, assembly GCA_021461705.1. Taxonomy (NCBI): domain Eukaryota; kingdom Metazoa; phylum Chordata; class Mammalia; order Eulipotyphla; family Soricidae; genus Cryptotis; species Cryptotis parvus. The sequence goes on along the minus strand of JAJIBD010010163.1, from coordinate 31,044 downwards.
GAATAATGCTGCTATGAACATAAAAGTAGGGATGGTGTTTCCGCTGCGTATTTTTGCTTCCCAGAGTAGATTCCCAGGAGTGGTATGGCTGGGTCAAATGGGAGTTCAATTTCTAGTCTTTGGAGGAATGTCCATATTGTTTTCCAGAAAGGCTGTATCAGCTGGCATTCCCACCAACAATGGATGAGTGTCCCCTTTTCCCCCACATCCACGTCAGCACTTGTTGTTCTTACTCTTTTGAATAAGGCCCAGCTACTCTTACCTCTTCTGGAAGTTGCTAGAAAAATTCTCTCTTGACTGTTCTCAAAATTGTCTCTAAGTGAATGGGACTCTCAGTGAGTAGCAAGGGGGAGAGCTGAATCCCTTCTTCAGTGTTCAAGACAACAACAGAAAAAGGGGAGTGACCTGACTGCTTTGGAGCAAGAACAACTGGTGCTGGCGTGGATGCTAGGAGAAAGGGACTCTTTTTCATTATTGATCAGAATTCCAACTCTTCCAGGCTTTTTGGAAAAAAAATATGGGAATTTCTCAAAAACCTAGAAATTTTGCTTCTATATGACCTGGGAATACATTTCTGGGAATATACCCTGGGGTCCTAAAAACACAGCAGAAACACCATCTATACTTTTTTTTGCTTTTTTGGGTTACACCTGGCAATGCTTAGAGGTTACTCCTGGCTCTGAACTCAGGTATTACCCATGGCGGTGCTTGGGGGGACCATATGGGGATGCCGAGGATTGAACCTGGGTTGGCTGTGTACAAGGCAAATGGGGTGTACCCGCTGTACTATCGCTCTGTCCCCCATCTGCACTTCTAAGTTCATTGCAGCACTATTCACAACAGCCAGAATCTGGAAACAACCCAAGTACTTGAAAACAGATGACTGGACAAAGAAACTGTGATACATGGAATACTATTCAGCTGCCAGGAAAAATAGTCATGAAATTTTTTTTTTGGGTCACACCGGGTGATGCTCAGGGGTTACTCCTGGCTCTGCACTCATAAATTACTCCTGACTGTACTCAGGGACCAGATGGAATGCCGGGGTTGAACCCAGGTTAGTCACTGTACTATCACTCTGGCCCGAAATTTGCTTATAAATGGATGGACATGGACAGTCTTGTGCTGAGTGAAATGAATCAGAAGGAGAGGGACGGGCATAGAATGATTACACTCATTTGTGGAATATTAGAAAACATAGCATGATACTAAAACCCAAGGACAGTAGAAATAAGGGTCAGGAGGTTGGGTCCAGGTTGCTGCAACAATGGACGGTCCAAAATTACTGCAGGCAGTTAGGATAGAGAAGGAACCTCGAGGACAATGGCAGTTGAAAATGATCATTCTGGATAAGAACTGAGAGCTGAAAGTAGGTAAAGGAACAAACATGGTAACATCTTAGTACCTGTATTATAAACCATGAGAGAGGGAGAGAGGGAGGGAGGAGGAGACAGAGAGAGAGAGAGAGAGAGAGAGAGAGAGAGAGAGAGAGAGAGAGAGAGAGAGAGAGATCTACCATGCAGGTTGGAGAGGTGAGCTGGCGGGAGGGAAACCGGGGACACTGGTGGTGGGAAATGTGCACTGGTGAAGGGAAGGGTATTATTAGAACAACGTATGACTGAAACTCAATCACAGACAACTTTATAACTGTGTATCTCAAGGTGATTCAATAAAAAATTTAAAAAAATAGATTAAAAAAAGGAGAAGATAAAAATAAAAACTACAGCTGCAAAGGTGAGACTTCTTTGAGCCACTTCAGTATTGAGATACTTAAATGTTTAGATAAGTAGGAAGCACTGAACTGAATTTCAAATATAACTTGCTCAACTCAATTTGCTTAAGCCTAACATTTTTTTATTATACCACTGTGAGATATACAGTTACAAAAGTGTTCATATTTGAGTTTCAGTCATACAGTGTTCCAGCACCCAACCCTCCACCAGTGCCCACTTTCCCTACACCAATGTCCCCTGATTCCCCTTCCCCAGCCAGCATCTATGGCAGGCAATTTTCACTTCTCTCTCTCTCTCTCTCTCTCTCTCTCTCTCTCTCTCCTTCTCTTACATATTGTGACTTACAATACATACATTTAGAGGTTATCAGATACACTTGGCAGAGCAGAAACCAACTTTCCCCGTTGAACCCCCTGCATTCCATGGACCACGAGAGCAACTTCCGAACCGAGTCCACCATCCCGATGAAGCCTCGGAAGAGCCCAGAGAAACCCCCCCACACCTTGCTGGTAGCGATCTTCACAATCCACACTCAGCAGCTCATAAGACCTCCACCCAGCAGATTAATCCAGTCTCCAGCCTGGCTTGTCAGAAACCCAGCCTACAAGGACCCACCCTGCAGAGACCCCCAGAGGAGAGTATTTCAAGCCCAGGAATGCTTGAGCCTAAGACACAGATACACCTGGCAGAGCAGAAACCAGCTTTCCCGTTGAACCCCCTGCATTCCATGGATCATGAGAGCAATTTCCGACCCGAGTCCACCATCCCGATGAAGCCTCGGAAGGAGCCCAGAGAAACCCCCCACACCTTGCTGGTAGTGATCTTCACAATCCACACTTAGCAGCTCGCAGGTCGTAAGATCTCCACCCAGCAGATTGATCCAGTCTCCAGCCTGGCTTGTCAGAAACCCAGCCTACAAGGACCCACCCTGCAGAGACCCACACTTCAGGAGAGTATTTCAAGCCCAGGAATGCTTGAGTCTAAGACACAGATACACCCGGCAGAGTAGAAACCAGCTTTCCCCGTTGCGCGTGGCGATTTGCCTCCAAATTACCGTGGAATATTCTACCCACCCCTCTGAGAGAGCCCCACAAAGTAATGAGAATATAGCGCCCACACGGCAGAGCCTGGCAAGCTGTCCAATGCATGTTCGATATGCCAAAACCAGTAACAGAAATGTTTATTTTCCTGACCCGAAAGAGCCCTTAATAGAGCAGCAGTAAGAAAGGAGAACAAGCAGTGCCTGATAAAATTTCACGGCCATCCTAGGCTGCCAAAACGAAGAAGGACTAAAATGACTGTCTGTACTTTCAATGCACGACGCTGGCATCGGAAGCATATATTGAGGTTCTGATGATGCAAGTGCAAAAGATCAAGTACGACATCATTGGTCTGACTGAGACGAGGAGGCGTCGGTTGCATCATGCTGTATTTGACACCAGAGAAGAACTGTTCCTTGGAACATGCGATGAAAGAGGTGTCGATGGCATTGGTGTCCTTGTCAACACGAACATGGCCGTCAACATTGATTCATTTGAATGCCTAACAAACTGGATAGGATGATTACACTTGAAGAGATGTGGCCCACTGCCAGCAATTTCTATCTTCATTGTCTACGCACCAACATCCACATACAAAGAAGATGAAATTGAGAAATTCTACATGGAGTTGGAGGAGTTCTACAAAAAGATCACACCTTCTACAAGATCATAGTCGGTGATTTTAATGCCAAAATAGGACCGAGAAGATCGGCTGAAGAACTCCACATCGGGACCCATGGCCTAGAATGGAATGAACAGGATGAGAGACTATCTGAGTTCATCATGTCCATCTAGACCATTCATAGGAACTCACAGTTCCAGAAGGCTGAAGCGAAACGTTGGACATGGGAATCTCCTGGCAGACAGTTCCACAATAAAATTGACCACATCATCTTTAATCGATGGTTTTGTCTGACCGATGTTGCTGTCATCCCCAAATTCCAAACAGGATCGGACCAACGTCTCCGGTGCAAAATTCTACTTCCCTAGCAAGGGAGAAAAGGGCTGCAAAGTTTAAGAAGAGAACTCCCCAGAATGACCACCAACTGGGAACTCTTTGGCACCATTGCAGCAACATGGGAAGATACCATCATTGACCGACATCGATGAAGAATACAACCGACTGGTTCAGTACCTCCATGATTGTGCAAAGAATGCCGAGAGAGAGAAAGACACAAAAGGATGCTTGTCTTCAGAAACTCTTGAGCTCATTCGCCAACGTGGCAAGGTGCGAGCCTCAGGAGACCAAATGCTAACGTCCAAGCTTGCAAACGTCCAAGCTTGCTAAACTTTTATCACTTGCAGAGAAGCGATAAAAGAAGACCTCAAAGACAGAAGAGCAGAAATACTGGAAGATGCAGCAGAAGCCAGGAAAAGCATTCACACCCGCCCGCCTGTCCTTCGCCAACTATAAGACCAAGATGACTGCCCTCCGACGCCCTGATGGATCTATCACATCTTCCAGAAAGGCAATGGAGAAGATTATCCAGGACTTCCACTCAAATCTCTTTGATAGCCACCTGCCCACATACCAAATTCCACAGGATGGATATGTCATTCCCAATGTTCTCGCTTCTGAAATCCGACATGCCATCTCGTCGGTAAAGAAGGGAACAGCACCAGGCCCAGACAAAGTCAGACCCGAACACCTGAAGAATCTGCTGTCAGTACTCATCAATACACTAGCTCGGCTCTTCACACGCTACCTGTCCGAATGCAAGGTGCCCTCCCAATGGAAAACCAGCAGGACAGTTCTACTGTTCAACAAGGGAGATATTCACGACATCGGCAACTATCGCCCCATCTGCCTGTTGTCCGTCATCTACAAGCTGTTTACACAAGTCATCCTGAACAGGATTAGCAGAACACTAGATGAAGGACAACCATGCGAGCAAGCAGGCTTCCGGAAAGGATTCAGCACAATCGACCATATCCACACAGTAACCAAGCTCATTGAGGCTTGTAAGGAGTACAAGATGCCGCTCTGTCTCACGTTCATTGATTTACAGAAAGCCTTTGATTCTGTGGAGACTGAAGCAGTCATCGAAGCCCTAGCCAAACAGGGTGTTCAAACCCAATACATCAAGATCCTTCATGAGCTGTATTACGGATTCACCACCAGGATCTCACCATTCTACAAAGAAGTGATCATTGATGTCAAAAGAGGGGTTCGACAGGGTGATACCATTTCACCAAAACTCTTCAGTGCCACCCTCGAGGACATCATGCAACAATTAGAACGGGAAGGAATGGGAGTGAAGATAGATGGTCGGCAACTACGCCACCTCTGCTTCGCTGATGACATCGTTCTAATAATACCAAATATTAGCCAAGCGGCACAAATGCTGGCTGACTTCGACCGAGAATGTGGAAAGATAGGTCTACAGCTGAATCTCAACAAAACTATGTTCCTGAAAAATGAACTAGTTCCAGAGGCCCCATTCACTCTCAATGGAACAAACATCTCTGAATGCAGCAGTTATGTGTACCTAGGTCGAGAAATCAACATGATGAACGACCTAAAACATGAGCTGCATAGGAGGAAAGAGAGTGGCATGGAATGCCTTCAAAGGCATTGAAGAAATAGCTAAAAGGACAAAGAACCCCCGGCTCCAGGCACATCTCTTTGACTCCACCATTCTCCCTGCATTAACATACGCCTCGGAGACCTGGGCCCTACGAAAGCAGGATGAGAATGCTATTCGGGTCTCCCAGAGAGGAATCGAAAGAGCTATGCTTGGAATATCACGCCTCACTCAAGTGAGAGAAGGAATCCGGAGTTCTGGCCTCCGTCGCTATTCCAGAATCAGGGATGCTGTCTCGTTTGCCAAGGCATCGAAAATCAGGTGGGCTGGACATGTAATGCGATTTGGAGACAACCACTGGACTAGAGCCGTTACCGACTGGATCCCACGGGATGTCAAAAGATCACGTGGCCGCCCACCTACAAGATGGTCAGACTTCCTTGTCAAGACCCTGAAGGAACGGTTTGAGGCTCTTCATATTCCTGAATCAACCAGAGGCCATTGGGCTACATTGGCACGTGATAGTGTCTATGGAAATGTTACTGGTGCCTGCTCAAGCAAATCAATGAATAACGGGATTCAAGTGATCAAGAGGTTATCATTTATATCCTTTTGCCTACTTTCAATGCTCAGTTCTACACTGGTGTTATCATTGACAATAATTATTAGTACATTGTTCCTTTCTCTGTTACCTAACCTCTCACCCACACATTTGCAGTAGGTTCTACCCAATGACAAGACCTCCTGATCCATGTTTTGTCTGGCCTTGGATATTGGTATCATACTATTTTTTTATATCCCGCAAATAAATGCAGTTATTCTATATCTGTCTTTTTCCCTCTGGCTAATTTCACTCAGTATACTTTCCATGTCCATCTGTTTATAGGCAAATTTCATAACTTCGTTTTCCTAACAGCTGTATAGTGTTCCATTGTATAGATGTACCGGTTTTTTATCCAGTCATCAGTTCTTGGGCAATCTGGTTGTTTCCAGATTCTGGCTATTGTGAATAGTGCTGCTATGAAAATAGAAGTGTAGATGGTGTTTCTGCTGTTTTTGGCTTCCCAGGGGGTATACTCCCAGGAGTGGTATGGCTAGGTCTAACAGGAACTCAATTTCTTGTCTTTAGAGGAATGTCCATATTGTCTTCCAAAAAGGCTGGATCAGTCAACATTTCCACCAACAATGGATGAGAGTCCCCTTCTCCCCACATCCACGCCAGCACTTGTTCTTGCTCTTTTGGATATGTGAGGCCTAACATTCTTATTGTTATATTAATACTAGGAACACAGCTTTATTGACCCCAATGATATATACTAGAGCATGGAGTCAGCATCCCAGGCTTACATTGTCTCTCCCTGACGCAAGTGTGGGCACACTGTCCAAACTTCCCTGTGCCTTGGTCCCTCTTCCAGAAGAGGAGCATACTTGGGGTCTAGAGCTGCTATGAGGATCAGAGTAGCTAAATTAATGCTCGATTTAGAATAAACGTGTGTTGCTGCTGTGACTACTAATGGTCCAATTTTAATTCTTATCTCATTACTCTATTTTTTATAATTTTTAGTCATTGTCAGATGCACAACACCCTGAGCAGAGCAGAGAAGAAACTCAGTAATTACTAGGATAAATTGCTAATCATGACAAAAATTCCGTATTGCTATGCTTATACCCCATAATGTCAGCCATTTAGCCATGTGTATTAACATATTCCAACTGTGCTCACAGGAAGCAGAGGCTTAACTATAGATCAGGTGATCTGCCAGTATAAACTCTGCTTTTGTCTGGCTCTAAACCCCTGCTCCATACCGCTCTACTATTTCCTTTTATATACTGAATTTTATTTTTTTTTATACACTGAATTTTTAAAGAATCTTCTATATAGAAGTAATATACTCATTTACAGAGGCAATAACATGAGTTTTTTGAAGGTAAGTCTCCACACCTCCTTTAATAAGGAAAAAATGTCTTTCTCTACAGCTACTCGTTATATAGCGAACATACCCTCACCATTGACTGTGGATGGCTGTGGAGTTGAACCAGCGGGCCTCGTAGAACTGGGAACAACTGGATGACCATCTCTATTATCCGAAAGGAAAAGAAACAGGAAGCTGTAAGTTACTAAGGTATTTGATGAAATGTTTTACAAATAATCTGCTAATTAGGTAATCCTAGGAGTTTCATTTTGGTTAGGCATCAAGAAGCGAGGAGCCTCCTGAAGTCTCTCCGTCTTCACTTCCGTGTCTATTCTGGAGGGGGGGGAGCTTTGGACCACACCTGGCTATGCTCACGGCTTACACGTGGCTATGTACTCAGGGATCATTCCTGGCAGGGCTGGGGACCATAGGCAGAGCAAGGGATCAAACCCGAGTTCAGTCTCATGTAAGGTAAGTGACTCATTCCTGGTACTATTTTGCTAAGTGTCTTATCCCTTGCATTATTTCTCAAGCTCTAGAATTGTCAAGATAATAAATTTGTGTTGGATTTTGTAATTAAATGTATGGAAATTTGATAGTAGTTTTTAAAAAAATTTATTTACGTTATAAGTAAAAGAAAAGTGCTATTAATGTTTTTATAATGCAAAATTATTCTGAAGTATAGTGGACAAGGCAGTTCTGTATCCAGCAGCAACAGACGTGAGGCTTTGGTAGGGATAACTCTGGACCAGTTCTGGGAATGGGCCAGCAATGCAACAAGCCATCAATATATATTTATTCCTTGGTCTTAATCCAGGGACTGGCCTTTATATAGGTTAAAACAATTGGCATAAACATGTATTTTACCACAGTGACTGGCACCCTTCAAAGATTCAAAGTTTGTCCTGATGGTTTGGCATGCAAGCATGAGTTCAGAAGTGACACAATCATTTGATTAACATGAAACAGACCCATATTCAGAGGAGGGATTAACTGAAAATAGCAAACAAGAGCCTTGACTGACCTTTACATGGTGACCATGTCAGCTTTTTATTTTAATACTGGGGATGGCAGTCAGGACCTTGCACATGCAGGTGCTTTACTGTTTGAGCTATATACCTCGCCCAATTTTTTTTCTTTTGTTAAAAACCAACTGGAAGGGCTGAGAATAGTAAAGCGTTAGGGCCTGTACCTAACATGTATCTGACCTAGGTTTGATTCCTGTTACTACACGGTTCCCCAAAAGGCTGGGTGCATCCCTAGAACAGTTCAGTTGATCTCTGACAGGCACTGCAGGCGAAGAGCAGCACCTACCTACCAACCTGGCTGGACAAGCACCCTCGGCAATGCCCTTGGACCTTCTGAGCAGTCTGGGTGGCCTCCCAAAACAAGCAGGATATAGAGAAATGTGGCAAACCACAAATTAATAAGAACTATCAGTATCCAAACATGGATCCACGTAAAACACTCTAGAGTCTTCTATTGGGAAGTCTGCCCCGACTTCATAACCAGCTTTCAGTCCAATCTTGGCATTCCTAATTTATCAAGAGCTTTTTTTTTTTTTTTTTTTGCTTTCTTGGGTCACTCCCAGCAATGCTCAGGGGTTTCTCCTGGCTCTGCACTCAGGAATTACTCCTGGCGGTGCTTGGGGACCATATGGGATGCCGGGGATCGAACCCTGGCCGGCATGGGCTGGCAGCGTGCAAGGCAAATGCCCTACCCGCTGGGCTATCGCTTTGGTCCCTAATTTGTCAAGAGCGTTTAATGAGAACACGGAGACACGTTCATGAAGTGCACGACCCACAGTGGACCGCAGAGTACCTGGTGGCTTTCAGCACCACTGAAGGGAGGGCCGTGTCCAAGGTTCTCTGAGCTTCTTCCAGTGTCATTCCCTGTGTGCTCACTCCGTTCACATAGTGGATGACGTCCAGCAGCTGGAGACCACCATCCATGGCTGCAGCTGACTTTGGGTTGATGTCACTGACATAAACCACTTTCTGAAGGCTGTCACGGCCTCCGGATAAGGAGAACTCTTCAGGGAGAAGGAAAGATTTGTTATTTCAGACAGGAGAAGCCAACTTTTTATTTGGTCACGATAGTCGCCGAACTGCCGTGAAACACCCGGGTCTGCATTACCCCACTCCCCGCTGTCGCACGTCACCACGATGTCAGGCAGCAGGTCAGGAGCGACAGGCAGCCGAGGCAATTCTAGGATTCGCCCAAGGACTAATCTCACGGTTCTGGGTGCTGCTCGGAGCAGATTCACTGCGTCGGTGTGAGTCATGTTTGTAACATCTGTATCATTAACCTACAAATAAGGGACAGGTAAGGCACAGTTATGATTTTTTTTGGAACACAGTGGTTACCAAGAAAATATGGCAATGTCTTTGATTTTTACACAGTATCAATTAGGTAGCAGAAGATTTAACATGAAAGGTAGAACCTAATTTATTTAGTAATTCCAGCTAGGATGGAGATCAAAAAGCATACTGATCAAGTAATATTGCTAATACAGGAAATTTTATCCTTATAATAATTTAAAAAATATTTGTTACTTCAGAATCAAGATAGTTTGAAAGCCTTGCCTGTGATTAGAGGAAGTGCTGATTAATATGGGGAGTTAAAGTGCTACACAAGCTGTTAACTATATAAGACCTCATTTGTGTAGTAAGTGACAGAAGTAATATATAAACCAAATCTCCTGTCCTGTCTTGTCTTTAGCCACACGAGAACAAACACAGTCCCTGAGATGTCTTACCTTTATAAGCCGGTCCCCAGGTTTTAGCCTGCCATCACTCTTGGCTGGATCTTGAATGACATCATGAACGTAGCAACCAATACTCTGATTGCCTTTGGTTACTGTAAATCCCAGGCTTCCTTTCTCTGACTTGTTCAGGGTAATGAGGAGTTCTACTTCCTAAGGGAATAAAGCAACAGATTTGCTAGGTTGTTTATTGTGCTCTATGGGCAAATAAAAGACAACTGCCTTTGATTAACAAAGGAGGAATCCGTTACAGGGCACTCAGATCACCCAAGTGAAAAAGCCAGATCTCTTTAACTCCAGAAAGAATGAATGTACTCCTGTGCCTGTTCCAGGGTAAAAGTTGGGTTAAATACATTATGTGGGGCCAGAGCGATAGCACAGCGGGGAGGGCATTTGCCTTGCAAGCAACCAACCTGGGTTCAATCCCGGCATCCCATATGGTCCCCTTAGCACAGCCAGGAGTAATTCCTGAGTGCAGAGCCAGGAGTAACCCCTGAGCATCGCCGGGTGTGACCCAAAAAGCAAAAAACAAACAAACAAAAAAACCATTATGTGTATGTCTAAAGAGACCAGAAAAAGGAATTACACATGGATCAGAGTATAGCCATACAGTGGTCATATTTTGATAACTGAAGAATACTTTTCTGAGGATGGAAAAATTCATTATTTACCTTCCACTTTTAAAAACTAAGGTAATACTTTTATGTTCATAGCAGCATTATTCACAATAGCCAGAATCTGGAAACAACCAGCGTGCCCGAGAATCGATGACTGGATAAAGAAGCTTTGGTACATCTACACAATGGAATACTATGCAGCTGTTAGGAAAAATGAAGTTATGAAATTTGCCTATATATGGATGAACATGGAGAAGATCATATTGAGTGAAATTAGCCAGAAGGAGAGAGACATATATAGAATGACTGCATTTATTTGCATGACATAAATATATATGTATATATTATGATACCAATAGCCAAGGTCAAGTGAAACATGTATCAGGAGGTTTTGTCAAAGGTGGAAATTATCACAAACATGTGGGAGTCAGAGGCTAGGTAAGACAGAAAATGGAACAGTGTGCTAACAATTGTCAAATGTACTAATACCAACCTAGAACTGAGCATTCAATACAGGCAAAAAGATACATATGACAACCCTTTAATGTATGTTTTGTAATCCGTAATCTGGAAGGGACGGAAAAGAGAAAGAGATAGAGAGAAAGGGAAAGAAATAAAGAAGTTGCCATGGAGGTGGGCTGGGGAGGGGGGAGGAAACGGGTACATTGGTGGTGGGAGATGGGCACTGGTAGAGGGATGGGTGCTGGAACACTGTATGACCAAAACCCAAATATGAACAGTTTTGTAATTTTATATCTCACGGTGGTATAATAAAATACTTATAAAAAAACTAAGGTAATACTGGTTATTTTGGAGGTAATACTGGTTTACACCTTAAATTCTCTGATTTATATCTGTGCAATCCAAATAGATACCAAAATACACTTTTACTAGAAAAATATTAATTTAAAAAGATATATTCAGGAGCCAGAGAGATAACACAGTGGATAAGGCACCTGCCTTGTGTGCACGTGACCCTATTCCATTCCTAGAATCACAAATGGTCCCCCAAGCACCACTAGAAGTGATTCCTAAACACAGAGCCAGGAGCAGGCCCTGAGCACCGCTGGGTATGCCCCCAAAACCAAGAAACCCAAACGACATATACATGCCATGTTCATTGCAGCATTAGTAACGCAACAGCCAGATTCCATAGATGGCTAAGGAAGCTGTGGTACCTATATACTATGGAACACTCTCAGCTATGAGAGAAGGTGCATCTTGTCTTTTGCTAAAATGTGATGCCATGGGAGGGGTGGGGAACCTTCTGCATGCCAAGGCCTTTGAATAGTGATGACATCACTCGTGGGGCAGACAGTACAGGCATATAGGCTTCCGGCAGCTGGAGAGAAGCACATATGTGTCCTGCCATGGACCAGTGCCAGGCCACATGATTGTACAGGCTTTATATGACCCACCCACAGCCTGGCGTTCTCCAGTCCAGAGCTATAGGGAATCATGTTAAGCAAAATAAATTAGAAAGAGGACAGACACTGGGTGATCTCACTCATTCGTGAGATCTAAAGAAGTGAATGGGCAGTGCTAATGAAAACAAGTCTTTGGACTCCAGCAACAGAAGTGAGGTTACCAAGCTGTGGGGGAGAGCTTTGGGGCAGAGGGAAAAAGTGACTTTGTATACCAATAGCATAAAGGTTAACACTACTGCAACCATGGTTCTTAAACCACAATAAACAAAAAAATAAGTTTGGAGACAGGAGGACATTTGCCTTGTACATGGCCAACCGGGTTCGAACCCAGGTTTCCCATATGGTCTCCCGAGCACTGCCAGGAGCAATTCCTGAGTGCAGAGCCAGGAGTAACCCTGAAGCATTGCTGGATATGACCCCAAAAAGGCAAAAAAAACCCAAAAAACAACTTTTGGTGATTATAAATATTTACATTCTAATTCAGACATACTGCTTGTTTTGTGAGACATAATTGAGACATAATGCTTGCTTGCACCTTATGAGGGCAATGATGGATTTTCTAGTTTACTTCTTTGTTTCTGTGTCACCTCTGGCTGTGCTGTGGGATGTTCCCAGCAGAACTCAGGGGATCAGGAGAAGTCAGGAAGCGAATCCAGGGCCTCACACATACAAGGGCAGTGCTCAGCCTCTGAGTCACATACCTGGCCCTGGTGACAGATTTCTAAGGAAGTAACAAAAGATTTTTTTATTTCACTGCTGAGATGGATACTCAAAATATAGATGCTATGGACACACATACACACGGAGGAGAGATTAAGTTCTGATTGCAGAGAGGGCTAGGTTGCAGCCCAGTGGAGCAGCACTTGTCTTGCATGTCTGAGGCTCAGGGCTTTATTCGGGGACCATAAGAAAAGTGAAGCAAAACCTGGTGAAAATCCAATAGGCAATTCATCAGATATGGGGAAATGAAAGTAATATTTACTGTCTGCTCTAGCAGATATCACGCTAGGTATTCTGCATGTCGTTTTACTTGGTCCTCACAGTCCTTTACGATCCCTGGTCCCTATTACAGTTGAAGCTAAGACACAAGAGATTAAGTAATTTGTCCATATGCCTTTGTCAAGTTGGTGCACTGTAACAGCAGAGCAGGAATTTGTATCAAGCTTGATTTTCTCCCTCTTTTCCTTTATGATGGAGCACAGGATGACACAAATGCTTCCTATTTGTGGCACAGAGATGGAGATTCTCCAAAAGAGAAAGCTCTCCTGAACAGAGAGCTAGCCTTAATAAAGGGGAGCTGCAGATCCAGCTCTCATGCAAGAAGACACTGAGCTTGTCTTAATCCACAGGAAGCAACTCACCAGCTCAAAATCTTCAAGGGGATTCTCCAAGTCAGCCGAAAGATTTCAAGCTTTCTTGCCTAGTTGGTTCAGAGGCGTGGCGTGTCTGATACTTAGCTGCTGAATGACAAGGGTCCGATTCTGCGTGGGGCTGACCGCTCTGCCCAGGAGTCACACTCCACAGCGGAGGGGAAGCGTGGGCACTGTTGGGGCAGAAAAACAAGGCTATTCTCAGAGACATCGCGTAGGGCAACAGAACATTGGGGTCACACAGCGAAGAAACCCAAACGATGAGTGCCTGTATCTGCTTTTGACACATCCTAGCTACTGTTACTTTTCTTGGTCTGATTCTGGATTATTATTTTTTGTCTGATGCTAAATTTATTTTAGACTTATAACAAATGTCACTATTTGCTTAATGCTTATTCATTGTATAGGATGTTATTTTGAAGATCTTTAACAAGCATAAACTAGTATGGCCTGTTGAATAAATAGCTTTTTGGTTTCTAGTTGTTAATTCAAAGCTGAGGTTAATGTTACCAGACGCCCAGTGTTACCACAAGCCTCCGTCAGATCAGCTAGAGCTTAATAGTTAGCTCTGAGAACTGTCGCTCACGGGGAGCCTGACCTCCCACAGAGCCCTCCTCTCCAACCACCAGTCTTCACAGCAGACACATTTCATGCTGAGAGCGTGCAAGTTCCTGCTTCGGTAACTAACAAGGACAAGTTGCCTGAGTGTGACACATTATACTGACATACCTATCCCCAAACTCAGCTTTACTCGGTATCTTCTGAGGAGAGTAAAACATGGTACACACGGCATCCTCCTGATTCGTGCGTGTTTCACGCTGATTGTGCCCCTGGGAGAGCGCGTTGCCCGAAGCCTTATGAGAAGCTGAACTCCAGTTCATATTTGGCTTCTCTGCAGGGGGTTTCCCCCAAGTCTTCCTCGCCACTCCCACAGCTGTCACTGTAGCTGTTTCTTCTGGACAGGGACACACATTGTTTCTGGGTTTTCTCAGACAATTCGTTTTCATCTGAGCTGCCGCCTTGTTCCACCCCCCTGGCTGACAAGGCTCGTTACTGTTGTTTGGAAGTACTTGTGCTGGAGAGTGTAGTGGGGTCTGCAAGGGACACATTTATACAAGTCAGAGTGTGACAACCGAATGATGAACAAGTTTGTAAACAACGGTGCTCATAAAGAAGAAAAAAACACCCAGAAAAAAATAATCCAATTCCAGGCCAGAGGGCTATTGCACAGAGGGCAAGGCAGCATGGAGGGCATGCCTAGAGGGCAAGCCTTGCATGCAGCCAACCCGGGCCAGATCCTGGCACCCTACTCGGCTCCTGAGTATCACCAGATGCTCAGTGCAGAGCCAGGAGTAACTCTAGAGAATAGCTGGGGATGGCACTCCCCCAAAAAATTCAATCCAATTTCTCATAATCAAAGTATTGTTTATCACTGAGCAAAATGGAGTTTAAGAGTACGAATCCCTAAGGGAACACTGTGTGATTGAAATCCAAGCATGAGCAAAGGTGTAATGGTGTATCTCATGGTGATTCAATAAAACAAAAGGTACCAATCCCTACACAGATGAAAATCTATATTTAACTGATAGTTGATCCTTCTTATACCTAGGATTGAACCGCTTCTGTGGCTTGTTGAACCCAGGAATGTGGAACTTGTAAAGAGACATCAGCTGCTGATACTACACGCCATATTTCAGATCACATTAGAGTTGCAGTTCTTATAACTGTAACTTATCACTGAATCACTGTCTTCCCGTTCATCATCGATTTGTTCGAGCGGGCACCAGTAATATCTCCATATGTTCTGTCTCATGCTAGTAGAGTCCAAGGGCATCTGCTTGCTCCAGGAACATAAAGAGCCTCAAACCATTATATTAGGTCATGGGAATGAGGTCTATAATTGTTACTGGTATTTGACATATCATATACGACACGGGTAGCTTGCCAGGCTTCTGTATAACTTATACAGTTATATATAACTGCATAACTTATATACATGTATAACTTATATACAGTTATATATAACTATATTACTTTCAAAATTTAGATTTTAGTCATTATTATTTTCTGAGATCTTTTAAAAACAGCTGAATAAAACTTTACGGTAGCTCTACTATGGCTACAGTTTCTTTCATTTAGTTCATTATTCTTTTACTGGCTAGGATTGTTTCTAGCTTTGTGCTATTACAAATATTTGGGCTGCAGAGAAAATACAGTGGGCAGAGCCTTGCCTTGCTGTGGCTGATCCGGTTCTATCTCTAGCACCTAATATGGTTCTGCAAGAGTGATTCCTGAGATTAAGAAATAAGGTCTGAGCCAGGTACACCCCCAACAACAACAACAACAACAACAACAACAACAACAACAACAACAACAACAACAAATTTCCCCTTTCCTTCCCTCTGCTGCTGCTGTTTGGACGACGGGTGGCACAGGGAGCTGTGGGGCTGAAACCCTTTCCAGCCACTCTGCCCACTAGAGGCAGACACTGTGTGCCTGAGCAGGCTCTCGTTCCAATGCTCACTGGGTGCTGCATGCTTTAGCTCTGGGATGCCAAAGATGGAATGTTTCAGTTGTAGCACTGGCATCACAAGTGCTAATGCCACTGGGATTGAGCCAGCAGCTGGATAATGGCAAACAGTTTGCGACATTATTCTTCAGTGCAGTCACTCTACCAATGAACTAGCTCAAGGCCCCTGACTTTGCACAGTCAGTAGGAACCGAGGAGCAGAAAGATAATTCAAAGGGCCAGTGCACATGCTTTGCATGAAGGAAGGCCAGGGTTTTTTTCGTTTTTTTTTGCTTTTTGGGTCACACCTGGCGATGCTCAGGGGTTACTCCTGGCTCTGCACTCAGGAATTACTCCTGGCCGTGCTCAGGGGCCATATGGGATGCCGGGGATCAAACCCAGGCCGGCGCAGGCCGGCTCCGTGCAAAGGCAAATGCCCTACCCACTGGGCTATCGCTCCGCCGCAGGAAGTCCAGGTTTAATCTCCCGAACCACATGGTCTCCTGAGCACTGCCAGGGAATTGGGTTCCAAGCCCTGAGCTGGGAACAGCCCAAGTACCATTGGGTAGGAACCGTCTCTCCCCCAAAAGCCCCCTCAGAGCCTTCCTCCCAGATATGGAGCCGGATAACCTTGTAGATTTTCACTTGAATTTCTGCTTATTTTCTTGCATTTTTGTTTTTTACATCATCAGCACAGGAATTTTTTCAGTTTGTTTTTTGTTTTGGGGCCAGTGGTACTTAGGGCTTATTCTGGGCTTTGCCCTATGGATCACTCCTGGCGGTGCTTTGAGGAAGTCTGGGTCAGTTATGTGCAAGGCAGGGCCTTAACCTGCTGCACTATTGCTCTGGTCCAGCACAGGGATAGTTTTAAAAGACTTTGTTAAGCATTTCCAGAAAGATTCGACTACTTTATCTAAGGAGAGTTCCCCTTAGTTCCCATTTTATCTGATTTCTCAAAATCAGATAAATGCTATTTATAAAGTAACTTCAGAAATGTTACCTTCCTATCAATATCTAACACCCTCCCTTCCCTCCAATATGGGTTAAAGTTTCTGATTCCAGATACCTTGCAATACCCAAGTCAAGTTCACTAGTAGCAAAACCTTATTTTAAGAAGGCAGCTAATGACTGTCTTTCTTCAATGATATTAATATTCACATATATATATGGATTCCTTTTAGTATGCAATTTACAAATAATAATCAAAAAAGATTTCGGATTCTATGGTTAGTCCTTGCATAAAAGAGGGAGTGAAAAAGCCTATCCCTTAAGGATAGAATCTTAATTATTAGTTTTGTCTAACTGGGCTCAGAATGAGCATTTTCCCAGTTTGGTTCAATGAAGGATTGTACAGAATATTTTTGTAAACATTTTAATATCTTTTTTTGTATATGGTAGAAAACGATTTCCTAAATTCTTAGAATCTTAGAATTTGAGGACAGAAGATCAAACCCATGCCTCAAATATGCAAAATGTGCATTCTACACTGAACTATGGAATCATCCAAGAACCTAATTATTTTATTTTCAAACATGGAATGCACTCAGAAGCTTCCATAAACAAGGCTGTTCTCCTCAAGCAGGACATCGCAATAGTCAAAGCATTACAGCTGACTACACTACTCAAGCGATATTCTGTGAAAATACAAAGGGGGCTAGAAAGATAGCACATCCCGTATGATACCCTGAGCCTGTGAGTGTAGAGTCAAGAGTAAACCGTGAGAACCACTATACGTGATCGTCAAACCAAAAATACTATATACTGGAAAATGAAAAATGAAAAAAAATGTATGTATGTATGAATGTATGTATGAAAAAATGAAAAAAAAAAAGACTTTTCAGAGGTCTTACCAAAAAGTGTTGTCTATTTCTGGAAGCACCCCAGGTGGCGGTCTGCAGAGAAGCAAGGATACTTCTGGAGATGTTCCTCGGAGGGCAGATATGACTTCCTGGGATACCATGAATCAAAATGAGGACACAGTTAAACAGGTATCCTGAAATCAGGCCAAAAGCCACCCCATCCCACTTAATACTAGTCTGGACATGTTGGGGCTGACCTGTTGGGACAATCCTTTCAAAGAGGTGCCGTTCACTTTCAAGATAACATCTCCTACATCAATTCTTCTGCTTTCTGCTGCTGGCTGTCCAGGAAAGAGCTTTTTAACCCGTACTATGCTGGTATTCATTTGTTCAGGTATAAGATTATCTTCTCGAGAAAAACTAAATCCAAGTCCCGAGCTATTTTTATATAACTTCACCTCAAATGTGTTCTCTGGAGAAAAAAATAATAGTAATAAAAAAGAGGCAAAATATCTTAACATATATATTTGAACACACAAACCTCAATACTTTTAGGCTTAAAAAGTACTTAGAAAGCCAATTTCCTCACGTTACTGCTCTTTATGCATTACTGCACTGTTCTGTTGTAGTCAATTTCTAATTCATACATTAAATAGATAAACTCTAAGTAAGTTACCTGAAAAGATGTTTCTAAATTAGGGTTATGAAAATGAAGCTAGGTTTTCATCTATGTGTTTAAAAAAACTGTAGAATAAAAGAAATGGGGAAGAAGTCAGGGAAGGAGAAAGAGGAGTGGGAGAGATAAGGAACACATTGAGAGAGGGATGGTAAGAGCAAAACAAAAAGTCAGAGAAAGTCTGGAAAAGCCAGGCATCATGCTCATTGAGACCAGTGTTACTTAATCTAGTAAATTGCAATCACATTAAGAAAAAAAAATTCTTAGCAGCAAAAGAAATTAAAACAGCAATGACCGAAATAAAAAATGTAAAGTTAGAAAGAACACAGGATAGTGAGATGAAGTGGGTATGGCAACTATTTTTACAATCAGGAAAAACATAGGCTGTGCTAATTTTTTCTTCTTTGACACTAATTCTGAGTTGCTCATATTTGGGTGATCAAACAAGGATTTAAAATCAAAGACAAAACAATGATTATTTATCTCTCACCCATTTTTCTAAAGTAAATGACATTTCTAACCGTGTTAGAAGGAACCTAAGAGTACTTCTGTATCATGAACACATTTAGTCTCTTTCTTTTTTGGCTTTTTTGGGCCACACCCAGAGATGCTCAGGGGTTATTTCTGGCTCTACACTTAGGAATTACTCCTGAAAGTGCTTGAGGGACCATATGGGATGCCAGGGATGGAACCTGGATTGAACCCGAGTTGGTGCTGGGTTGGCTGTTTACTAGGCAAAAGCCCTACCTGCTGTACTATCACTCTGGCCCTGAACACACTTAGTCTTATGATAAGGTCGCCACTATCATCCTTAATTTTCTCCTTTAACTACAATAATAATATGGGCAAGGGTTATAAACATTTGGGAGAAAGACTGTCCAGGTTTAGACTGATGACCATAAAATTTAACAAAAAAAAAAAAGTAGAAAAGGAAAGAGTCAAGTTTTCAAAAGGGGCTGAAGCCATTCTCAATACTATTTGTATTTCTTTCTTCCCTATCAAATTTCATTTTGAGTTTTATAGCTAGCTTAGACACTATGAAGTGATAGATTGCTCTTTACTCCTGACAAAGATGATGAAAGAAACTCAGGCCTCAATTCCACCCCCAGCAAGTGTAACTAAGATTTTAAATATGCCAGGCTGAATTCACATCTAGGATGACAGTCTTCCAAGTCTGACCTTCAGTGACAAAACTGTAGTCTTTGACAGGAGTCATTTTCTTCACCATTTTTTCTGCACTGAGCCCGTGAGTGTCTTGATCTGGCTGTGGGCTGGCAGGGACGTGGTCTTTAGAGGGTAAAGACTGTCCCTTTTCCATCAACAAATGAACCACCTGCACAAAAGGAACAGTTACTGATCAATCAGTTAAGAAGAATGATTAGAAAACACACATTTGGCGTCTTCATATAAACGACGACAGTACCAAAAATTTATTTAAAGTAACTACCTTGTTTATCAAATACAAAGAAAAGAAAAAGAGAGGTTAAAACAAGGCTGTGAAAATTTCAAAATGAAGTTTTTATTAAAAAAAAGTATAAGATTTGGGTGCCATAATAAAGTCATCACTGTACTATAAAAAGATCATTATAAATAATTTGATAAAATTCCCTAATCAAATGGAACAAATATGAATTAGTCTTTGGGCTAAATAATGACTCGGAATGAAAATCACTAGAAATTAATAGATACTTAAGGAAAACAAGGAAAACACATTCTACTCTTTCTCCTGGAAGAGTCTTCATTAATATTGGGGCTAAGTGCGACACAAGGCGCCAGTTTCTTTAAGTAAAGACCACTTGCCATAATACGTACTTTTCAATTTTGAAGAAAATAATACCAGGTGTTCATAAAAATTAGTTTTGGTATCTTGACTTACAAATTTGTAGTCCTCAGATAGATTGGTATCATTTTATACGATATTTTTATTATATTCTCCCAAGGCATCCCAGGATTGTGGAGCAGTGATTTCCTACCTGTGCCGTGTTTCTCAGTGTCTCCACAGCCTGTTTATGTGTGGCTCCTTCCAGACTAACTCCATTGACGGCCAGGACACGGTCACCTATAAATTAGGCAGCAATATAAAAAAATATAAATAATAAAACAAAAATTCTACCTGCTTTTTAATGCCTGGTTTTAATTTTTATTAGACTATTTGGGAAAGATTCACAGACAAATTCTGGGCAAAATAATGTGACAGTTTATTTAATATGCATTTGATCTTATGTCTATGGACTATCAAGTCAATTTATATTATGGGAAAATTTATACTAAGCTATAAATGGAAAAGGCAAGAGAAGTTCCTAGCAAGTCCCTATCAGAAATGTAGATATAGTGTTTTTTACAGAGGTCTCATCTATTTCCCATTTTCTGGCAAAATGTTTTTAGTAAAAAATGTGGCCTAAAACAACACCAAGTTATCTTCTGATCTTATAGAATAATGAGAAAAGCAGAGCTTCTGGAATAGCATCAAGGAATTTTACTTAACAATAAAGTCTTAAAATAATTCTCTTGGTGCCAGGAAGATAGCAGAGCAGGCAGAGCACTTGACTCGTGCCCTGTGCTGAGCAGCATCTGATCCCTGGAGTGCATGTGGTCCCCAAAACCCTATCAGGATTGACCCCTGGACACAGGAGCAGGAGTAAGCTTGAGCACAGCTGGTTCCAACACCAACCCTCTGGCCCTCTCAGCAACCCCCAAATCACATGTGCTCTTATTTTATGTAATGCATAATGTAAAGGCCCATGTTTACTTTCTAATTTCTTGTCTATCTGTTGCAGTGGATAGAAAACCAATGCATAATTTCCGCACACAGAAAAATACTATACCTTTGTGAATTCTACCATCATAGTCTGCTGCTCCCTTGGGGATAACAGCTTTCACGTAAATGCCTCCATGTCTGACACTGGTATTCACACCTCCCTGAGAAGAGAAAGATAAACAAGGTGTTTTACTTTATGGCAAAGTCTGAATCCATCTTTCAAAGCTCAGAGCTGGAAAGCACTGGGAAGTCAAAGCAGCAGCATGCCAGCCAGCAGGCACCTTACTCCAGTAACCAAGAACAGCTCCAAGCTGTACAGTGTCAAAGCAGCTACATTTTTAGACAAATGCTTACAAGATAACAACATGCAGAGCATTTATGAAGGAGTTGATTTTTCTCAGGAAGTTTATACCATGTGTTATGAACAAATAGACAACAAAACCTATCTGCAAAATAAGGCAGAGTGTGAGTATGAGAAAAACAGCATATGGAACAATAGGTGCTATCCTGGGAGCCAGTCTCAGAAATCAAGGGTATTCTTTTTAAAAAAATTGTTTGAGAAAGTTCTTTTTGATATGCAGATAAGATCTAGTGGGCAATTCTTTACGTCTGTTCTTATTCTCCTCACAACAGGGATACAATCACTTTCTATGGAAGCTAAGGGCAAGAGGAAAAACAATTTTACAGTTTTAAAAATGTCATGAAAATTAGGTTTTCATTTTGGATCTATATATGTCAACTGAGCCATTACTACCATGTGTCAAAACAGCTTTGAAAAATAGTAAGGTATAGATCATTGTATACTCATAAAGAGAATTCTAATGTCATTTCATCAAATATTCTATGTTCATATTTAACCACCTTAAAAGTTCTTGAGAACTCTTAATTTAAAGACACTAACCATACCATAATCCCAAAATACAATATATTATGGAGAGAAGGGGCAGAAATATATAGATTAAGCTTTACTTATGCTGTAGGTTAAAATATAACTTTCCAGAAGCTAACAAATATATACATAATTTCCTATTTTGCAAATTTTGTATTCAGGATAATTTGAATTTGCATTCAAATTCACTTGAATTTCATACTTGAAAGAACTTGAAAGAAATATTTTCAAACCACAGGAACAAGTAATGGCCAAGTTCAAACTTATAAAATATTCTGTGATCTGACTTAAATTAAAATTTTGAAAATATTTGACAAGTTTCCTATTTGAAGCAAAATAATTCAGTTTACAAATTGTAATGCAACAGCTGCGGAAACAGAAAAGAAAATATCTGAAAACCTTGTCAAACAGTACCGTGACACTTATTCCCAAGCTGTTATCATTTTTAGTCAGCTCAGCCTCAAAGACATCTCCAGGTTTAGGAGGTGATGAAGGAAAAGTTTTAAAATTCATTTTGTTGGATGTATTCATTGAGGAGGATTCCTTAACAAAGAAAAACAAAAAAGGATTTCTTGTTAGAGTCAAAAACTCAATGTGGTTTTTTAAAAATTAAGAAAAAGCACAATAATTAGGGACAGAGTGGATCAAAGAACATGAGAGATTCCAGAGATCCTAAAAGCCAGTGCCTTGACATTTCATGGTTGAGGAAATCCAAGTCTAGGGATTGAATGTCTTGCTTTGGGCCAAAGAGCCTGGAACAGCAAAGTCCTAAACCTCCAGTTCAGGACTGCCTCGCACAAAATCCTTGACTAATGCTTTTTCTATAGCTAATGCAAACTCATAAAGTCTATTTTCTTTAAAAATCACAACATACCAAGTGGCCATACTCACTTGGCCTCTCAAACGAGAACACCTCATGCTACTTGGCTCATGTTTAGAAATCCAGCATAAACCCAGCAGGTGACTAAGTCTAGGCCCCCTGTCAGGGCACGACCGCCCGTGTGGATCCTAGTTTTTTCAATGAACAATGGCTCATGTTCCTTTCTGAATTTGCTTGTGAGTGTGAATTTAAACATTTATTTCTAGGAAGTCAACATTTTCCTTTGTTCTTGTGCTATTTTTGACTGGCCACACCGAGAGTGCTCAGGGCAACTCTCAATGGTGCTTAGGAGATCATACAAGGGTCAAGGATAAATCCAGGCCCCCCCACCAAAGCACGTGCCCCAGCCCTCGGCGCCACTTCCCCAGTCCTGATGCTACTACTCTTACTTATATTCAGAACTCCAGAAAAATCCAGGTCACCTGACACTTACATGAGCAATTCTTAAGGAACTACTTTCTCATATATATATAAATAATATATATACATAAAATTCTCTTATTAGCATATTAATTTCCTGGCAATTTGTAGGATAAATATTTCTCCCTTTGAGGTCTTGGGTAGCAGGTTCCCCAAATAACAGCCATGTAGAGTTAGTCCTCAAAGCTGCTGATTTCTCTGAAGGTTAGTATCAAACGCAGGAGCAGTTAGCAGCATCATATATAAACTATTCATCCTTTACAGTATAAAGGGAGCAGTTTATAATAGATTATTATGCTCTGTAACATGCTTGCTGTTGGCTTGTTAAGAGGGAAAACAAAGATTCAAATCAAACTATGCCTTTTTAGCGCCTGAAGGTCCAGGCTGGTGGAGCAAGTGACTTCGTCCATGTCTGAATCTCCACGGTCAGAAGACTCGGTCCCGTCAGGAGCTCCAGCTTTTTAACTGGGCTTGGGTTACTCTCAAGCGAAGTCCTCTTTTTCTCGGCAGCTTTGGATCTCACAGATGAGGCGGGACTGCTGTGCTTTGATTCCTGCCAGCCTCGGTCACCTGTGTGGCTGGCGAAGAAACCATTGAAGTGGCTCTGGGACAGGCTGGCGCTCTCGGTCCGAGAATCCTGGGAACTCAAGCTTCCTTTCCGCAGGCCCCGGGGAGTCCGGAGGCGTTTTCTGAGATGTGCTTTGGGGTGCTGCATGGCCAGCGGAAACCCTCAGGGACCACTGGCGGCCCCGTCTTGAAGATAGGAGGATTTCTTCATGTAGTTTTTTCATGCCATTGGCAATGTGCGGGAGTAGAAGGCACTGAAAGTCAAGAGCCAGCAGAGCCAGTGAGTGACACACGTACATCCACACACACACACCCCTTCCCGGGGCGCGCATGCCTACCCTGCCCTGGAGCCACAGTAGGGACCTTCTGCTTCCTTTATGCCTTCCTTGAATTCCTGGGGAATAACATCTAATGAAACTCTTGGCCTTTTCCACTTCCGTCCTCCAAGATCTATTTCAAGTCTCTTCTGCAGTAGGACTTTCTTAAGTTCTTACCTTAAAATAATCCGAGTCTCTAAAAGCCTTGATCCTTATTTAATAATTATGTGGGTTTTTTTTCCCTGGCTTTTGGGCCACACCTGACCGTGCCCTCGGGGCCTCCCTGGGATCACCTGGATGGGGGGACCAGGCCTGAACAGGGTCCCTGCAGGAGAGCCCAGGCTTTCTCCCTGAGCCATCTCCTTGGTGCCTATATTGGTTCATATTGTTCTGTCTTCTGCACTTTGAAGTCAAACTAATTATCAAGAAAAAAAAATCCAAATTCCTTATATGGACTTATCAAATGTCACTTAAGAAAGCTTTCAAAACCATAGATGTGTATAAATTAACGCCAGATGTGAATTCATAAAAATTAAAAAGTTTCATGTTTGCAAGCAAAACCAAGAAAAAGCTGAGGGCAATTAGTAACCAGAGAGGGGCTGGCAAGAAAGTACAGTGGGTAGGGTGCTTGTCTTGAGAGTGGTAGACCTGGGCTCGATCCCTGGTACCTTATATGGTTCCCTGAGTACCACCAGGGTGATTCCTGAGTTCAGAGCCAGGAGTAATCCCTGAGCACCACTGAATGTAGCCCTCCTAACCCCATTCAGGGGAGAAAAAATATCTCTCCCCTGAGAGAGATAGCAATAACAAAAATAATCGAAGAGTTAAAAGCTCCAATACCAAGCTCCTAAAAGTCAGTAAGAGATTTTATAATTCCTACATGACAAGAAAGCGGTCTTCAGAACAGAAGTTTGGAGTGAAATACAAATGAATAATAATGTATGAAAAATGTTCTCACTGTTGCTCAGTTTTCTGAGCAACAGAAACATTTTCAAATGTTCTCACTGTTGCAGTTTTCTGTCTATTGCTAATAAAATCCAGAAGGATAGTTTATTGTTATATCTACTTGGTTGTCTGTTAATTGATAACACTTGGGAAAACTGATAGCTCTTGTCAAACATTTAAATGTCCACACTCACATTCTTAATAAACTCCTAGGTATTTAGACTCCAGAAATATGTATTTTTCAATGGTGTGTACAAATGTGTATTTATTGGGCAATGTTTGTAATAGAATTATAGCTATTCTGTATGTACTCAATATGCATGAAAGAAATTAGTATTTGTTTAGTCTCAAGATCTTTTCAATTACATTGAACTACAGCTTCACATTATAGCAAAATTAAATCTATATTTATGAAGGAACAATTTCATTGAGCTATACCTCACCATTTTGTTTTGCAATTTTATTGAGAATGGAGAGTTAACAATACAATAAAGGGGGTCCGGAGACATCATAATACAGGGATTAAGGCACCTGCCTAGCACAGACTGACTCTGGTTTAATCCTCATCTACATACGGGTCCCCCTAGCACTGCCAAGAGTGATCCCTGAGCATGGAGTCAGAGAGCGGGCCTGAGCGCTGCCAGGTGTGACCCATGTCCCAATAAATATATGTAAAATAACTGAATGCGTATCTCCTGGGCACAAAAGCCTTTGCTGTTTCTCAGACCAGGTTCTTTAGTTAAATGCTCCCTTGGCACCTTGATTTCTTTCAAGTCCAATACTTATAAATTAAATATTTATTTGCTTAGTTGTCTTAATATTTATCTCTACCAATAAGGTTCAATACAGACGGAGGCTCTGTCCTTACAAGTGACAGCCACTTAGTAAATGTTGTCAAACAAAGAACAAATTTGTTAAACAAATACATTTGCTTGAAACAAATTATAAACTATCTATTGAAAACAAAGTTAGGATGAGAGTTTCTTAACTTTATTCAGGTGGGAAATAGTCCCTTCTGAGTTCATATATTTCTTGTGACAAAATAATGGAGCGTTAGAGCGTAGCATGCTGTTCACAAAATTATTTTTGTTTTGGTGTTGACTGCCTGAAGCTCGAGGTGTGCTGTAACATTTCCACCTGTGGCTTCTTCCTCTGCCGAAGACAGGCTGCCATTATATTACAAAGCTCACGTAGGCAGCGCTGTGTTTTCTGAATGCGTGTATGGTGTGGGGTGGAGGTGGGAGGGGAGGAGTGTCTGGGTCACACCTGGCTGTGCTCAGGACTTACTCCTGGCTCTGTACTCAGGGATCTCTCCTGGCAGGGTTCAGGGGATCATATGCTGTGTCAGGGAATGAATCAGGGCTGGCTGCTTGCAAGGCAAGCACCTTAACACACGACCAAGGCAAGCACCTTAACACACATACCAAGGCAAGCACCTTAACACACGTACCAAGGCAAGCACCTTAACACACGTACCAAGGCAAGCACCTTAACACCGCGTGCCAAGGCAAGCACCTTAACACACGTGCCAAGGCAAAAGCACCTTAACACACGTGCCAAGGCAAGCACCTTAACACACGTATGCAGCACCTTAACACCGTGCCAAGGCAAGCACCTTAACACACGTGCCAAGGCAAGCACCTTAACACCGCGTACCAAGGCAAGCACCTTAACACACGTACCAAGGCAAGCACCTTAACACACGTACCAAGGCAAGCACCTTAACACACGTACCAAGGCAAGCACCTTAACACAGTACCAAGGCAAGCACCTTAACATGTACCAAGGCAAGCACCTTAACACACGTACCAAGGCAAGCACCTTAACACATGTACCAAGGAAGCACCTTAACACTACAAGGCAAGCACCTTAACACACGTGCCAAGGCAAGCACCTTAACACACGTACCAAGGCAAGCACCTTAACACATGTACCAAGGCAAGCACCTTAACACACAAGGCAAGCACCTTAACACATGCCAAGGCAAGCACCTTAACACGTACCAAGGCAAGCACCTTAACACACATAAGGCAAGCACCTTAACACATGTACAAGGCAAGCACCTTAACACATGTACCAAGGCAAGCACCTTAACACACGTACCAAGGCAGCACTTAACATGTACCAAGGCAAGCACCTTAACACATGTATGATCACTCTGGCCACAGTAGCAGTGTTTTCTATCTGTCATATTTATTCATAGTACATAAGCATTTAAAATATTACTATGTATGTGCACATATGATCACAGGTACTTATATAACCTATATGCTTAGTTAATAAAATCAAGGAAGGAGAAAATGACATCTATAAAAAACCAAGAATATTTTAATTGTTCTCTGATTCTCTGATTAAATTTAAGAAAAGTTTTTTTTTTTCTTGTTTGGGTCACATCCAGCGATGATCAGGGGGTTGATCCTGGCTCTTTGCTCAGGAATTACTCCTCATGGTGCTTGGGGGACCATATGGGATGCCGGGGATCGAACCCGGGCTGGCGTGTGCAAGGAAAATGACCTACCCACTCGCTACTGCTTGCCCCCTAATAAAAGTTTTCAACAAGGGACTCCCAGCGATGCTGAATCTGCTGATGCAGGATCCAGAGATGGATGCCAACAGCAGGTTCCCAGGGCGACCCCCAGCAGTGCCAGGTCAGACCCAGGGTCTTGCTAGGCATGTGCTTTACCTTGAACTAGAGTCCTGGTGCCAAGTATATTTTCAAAATGTCACGACATGTGTGCTCAATATAGAAGTGCTTTTTTCATTCACGTGTCTAAAGCGGTACCTAAAACTCAATATCTATATGTATTTTCAGCAAATTGCTTTCCTAACTGTATATAGTTCTAATTACTCATCACTATTATTAGCTGTAATATATAAAATTCTACATATACTATATATTTATCAATTGTTTATATGTGTATTTACTAACAGCATGCATCTTGTATATATTTCCAAATATCTTTGGGATAATCATAGCTTACATATATTTAGCAGTTCGATTGTTCTTTAAAACTAGTGTTAACAGTAACACCTGGGGCTGGAGAGGTAGTATATCTGATTATGGTCCTTGCTTGCAGCTACCCCAGGTTCTATCCGGGACCCTGCATAATATCCTCTGCGATATTATGCCAAGTGTGATCCCTGAGTACAGAGCTGGGAGTAAGCCCTGGGCACTACTGGATGTGACCCAAACAACAACAACAATTAATTCAGTAAGACATATTTAAGTGCTTAATATGTGTCAGGCAATGCCTAAAGCTTTGTGAACATCATCTCACTGAATTGTCACCATGTCAATGATAGCACTCTCATAGTTACCATTTGATGCATGAACACAGGGCACACGGGGGCACTTCAGCTGGCTCAGGGCTGAAGTGGGAAGTGCGGGGGGACAGACTCTGTGGCGGGCTCCCCACCACCCACGGCAGCAGGCGCCCTCCACGTATCTCTCCCCTCTCCTCCCACTTGGCACTGTGGCAGCTCTGCATGGAGCAGACAGGCAGCGCCGAGATCGCCGTCTCCATACGGAGGGAAGCAGCTGTGCTCTCAGAGGGTCCAGGCCAAACAGATGGGGAACAGCCCAGACCAAACTCGTCATCTGTTTTTCCCCTGAGGCCTTCCTCTCACAGCTAAGCCCGGAATTAGGGAGACAACATTTTAGTTAAAAATTGTTTTTACTATTCTGGCTTTCTGCTGTCCTTTTCACTTACATAACCTGGTTCAGGAAAGGACTTTATAGGTAACTCTGAAGGGGTTAGAGCGCCTTGCATGGAGCTGGCCTGGGTTTCATCCCCAGTACCACATAGGGTCACCCAGGCACAGCCATGTGCAGCCAAGAAAATTAAGAAACAAAGATAACTACTAAAAACTACATTAAACATTTTAAGACTTCTACTTCTGATTTGAGATTCCAGACCTAAGAAATAACAGGATACATCATCAGAATTTACGTGATACCAAGTCTGCACAGCAATGCATTTCTTGTGCTCATATAACGAGGAGTAAGACAGAAGATGCTGGCGCTTAAATAATTAAGATGTACTGATACATAAAATGAAAACCATTAGAACTAAATCTACCAAACTGCCAGAAAGGAAATAAGGAACTGAAGCCCAGTTTATCAGACCAAAAATTACCGCTTTGGTGGGAAGCGAAACTGAACACACGCTGAGAGGCGTCCACATTACCTTTGGGTGTCTTTTTCTTTTGGCTGAGAAATAACAAGAGTCACATCTTCAGGTGCATTTTGCAAAATTTCAATCGCAGCGTGGTGACTGACCCCCTCCAGACTCACACTGTCCACTGATATCAAACGGTCTCCTGTAAAAACACGATTCAGGAGGTCAGAGAGATACCACAGTGGGGAGGTGCTTGCCTTGCATGTCGCCAACTGGGATTTGGGATTTGATTTCCAGCACTGCATATGGTCCCCTGAGCATCACCAGGAGTGATCCCTGAGCATAGACCAAGAGTAAGCGCCTCCAGGTATAGCCAATAACAAGAAAACAAAGCAAAAAAAAAATCTAAAGATGCACAATTCTGTATTTTCAACCACAAGGAGAAAGCCATGCTAAAACCACACAGCAGCCACACTTAATCCAGCATTTCCAGCCACAAGGAGACAGTCACGCTGACACACTCTCACCCCAGAATTTGTGTTTTGCCCCTAGCTCCACTTTTTGCAATCTGTACTGATAATAGTAAGAATGTAGAAAATTATCAGTACTTAAAATACCCTGGCTTTAAGCGTCCATCCAAATCAGCAGGCCTCTCCGGGGTAATAGAACTGATGAACACCCCCAGATCCAGTCTTCCCATCTTCTCTCCGCCCGATAATTTGAAATCCTGCAAAATGGCATATATAAAAAAAAGGTCAGGATTTGCGTGTAGAAGCCCCAAATTTGATCACTTGCATGCATGCTCTCCTGAGCGCCTCTGGCATGGCATCGCCCCACCCCCAAAGAGTACTTAATTTCAATGCTTGCAATGATACAACCTGCTTGAGCACAAAAAGTACAGAGACATCAGATATGATTAACAGGTCACCCTGTCAGACGGGACTGTGAAATTTGATGGAAATATTTCTTGTCAGGCATTCTGCCTCTGGCTCTTCCCGCCAGGTGGGCACCGTGCACTCTCTCGCTAGAAGGGGCTGGTACTCAAGGGCAGTGCGTGGTTGTCACTTCCTACTTGACTTTCACAGTGACTCACCTAAGCCACACTTGGCATCTTTCTTCAGCTTTACCAAAGTGATCTCCTCTCCGGTGAAGAGACCATGCTCCATCTTTTTCGTAGACATCCACTGAAATGGATAAATTTAAAATAAAATAAATATGACATGCTCAGGTACTCATTCTACTTGCTTCAATTTATAATTCTAGCAAAGCTTATTAGCAAATAGTTCCCTTAAAAACTACATTTGAAATAGAATGCTGTTATTTTCTATTTTATAGTGACTTACAGTTTACAAAATGACTATATGCTATTATATTGATTCCTGTAAATCACTCCCTTGGATGACTATATTTTAGTTATGAGTGAGAAACTAAATCTTAAGAAATCAAATGATTTGAGTGGATTTACTTAGACAGTAGAGAGGAGAACTAAATCTTAAACTCAAATTTTATGATTCCATGTCTTTGTTGTCTCAGAGCTGATAACCTGAATCTGATATGGTTATTTTTTAAAAGTAATAAGTGACTGGCATTCCTTATAATTAGTAAAATAGTTACAGTAAATTTTAGAGGCAAATATGAGCCAGAAAAAATTAAACAAAATCCTCTTTGGTTATGACAGGCATAAATTTACATTCTCTGACAATTTTCATTGATTTATTTTAAATAAAATAAATTCATGGGGGCCTGTAGAGATTTTTAATTAGTGTTGCGCAGATAA
>JAJIBD010010162.1:0-49796 GCA_021461705.1 Cryptotis parvus | reverse complement strand
GTGGTGGGCCACTGCTAGAAACCGCCATCCCTCTCAGGTGCCTCGTGAGTGGAGTAGGCACATGGAGAGCCAGTAGCAGCTCTGCCCCATGTCTGTATGTCAAAAATGGTTGGATTTTACAAAAAAAAAGTCTACTCCATAAAATTGGGGATTGAAAATGAACAGCTAGTTTGTCATCCAGATTTGAAGGAATGGCACAAAATTTCATGGACAAGCAATAATTTCAAATGTGCACTGCACTAAACCAGCATTGTGAGTAGCATTATATAGTCTTCTTAGAAAGACAGGACAAAATTCACTAATGTTTCTAGTTTCTTTAAAACTTATGGTCATAAATTCCTTCATCTTGATAAAGTTGCTTGATGCCAATAATGTACTCACCAATCGTGAGGTATGCACTGGAAGGATGGATCAGAAGGCTGAAGCTAATTGTCTGTTGCCAACAAGGGATATATTGAGCATGACAAACAGGTTTAAAATAAAAGTTTGGAAATTGTATAGGCAACATATTGTCTAAGAAAGGTCTGGAAAATCATACTTATCAGAAACATTAAAAATAAAAACTAGACCTATAAATGTATGTATTACAAGCCACAATGTGTAAGAGAAGGGAGGGAGAGAGAGAGTGAGGGAGAGAGAGAGAGAGAGAGAGAGAGAGAGAGAGAGAGAGAAAAGAGGAGAGGAAAATTGCCTGTCATAGATGCAGGCTGGGGGACTGGGAATCAGAGGACATTGGTGGTGGGAAATGAGCACTGGTGGAGGAAATGGGTGCTGGAACACTGTATGACTAAAACCCAATATGAACACTTTTGTAACTGTATATCTCATGGTGGTAAAAAAAAAAAAAAAAAAAAACTATTGGGATGCGTAAAGCAAAGAGATATCTACTAATTAACGATGAAGGGATTTTTTCATATGAAGAAGACTACACTAATACACATATGCAAATAAAACAGGGTCATCAAAATTAATAAATCAATTAATAAATTTAAGTTATAGGTAAAATAAATAGATATTGATAGCAATACAACACTTCTAGGAGATTTTAATACCACTATCTCTCCATTGGATAGATCAACTAGGGAAAATATCAGTATAAGAAATATTGGACTGAATATGAGCAATGAAAAGGTTGGAGCTTAATAGACATGTACAGACTCTTCCCTGCAAAAAAAAGCATGAGTAGTGGCCATTCTTTTGTAGTTTGAATGTATGGACTCAAAGAAAGGGCATTGTTGGTACACAAACATCTCTCCATAAAATTAAAGAGATAAAAATCACATCAGCTCTTTTCTCAGGATACAAAAAGTTTGAATGTGGGAAATAAGCACAGACAGTGGCAAATTGCTCAAACACTTTTGAAATAAAACAACTTAGTACTAAATAACCAGTGTGTAAAAGTGAGGAATCAAATAAATAAAAAAAATACCTGGAAACAAAGAGAATGAACATGGGATACCAGAACGTATAGGACACAGAAAAGCTCTTCAAACAATGAAGAAATGAAGCTAGAATAAAAGATGACCACTGTGAGAAAATATTCACTCACCGCACATCTGACAAAAGAACTATTATCCATGATATATAAAACAGTTGTAAAACTTAACCAAAAATCAAACAAAAATTAAACATCGTGGAATCATGTGATAAGCCGCTCCAAGATAAAACTAATGGGTATCATGTTATGTGAAGTCAACCAGAGGACATTGGACAAATACAGAATGATCTCTTTCATATGCAGAAAAGAAGGAAACATAGTAAGGGAATATGCGAGCTAACGGCAACTGCCCCTGAGACTTAGTTACACCTTGAGACATTGGTAGAGGGACTCTGACAGTCTGGCAGTGGTGTAGTGTTGGAACACTGATTGTCTAAAACATAATCATGGACCCTAAATATTTAAAGATGTAAAATGAAATGATGCAGAAAAGAAGACAAAATTATCTTAATAATGTAATTTGGAATGTTTATGCAAGCCCATTATGGTTAGTGGGTTATGAGAAAACAGGGAAAGGATCAAGATATAATGTTGAAGTAAGATTATGAGAGTTTTCATATATTATTACAAAAAATTCATATATTTTAATATTAATACTTTTTATTTTTTGTGTCACACATGAGAGTTCTCAAGAGCTACTCCTGGCATTGTTTTGGGGGCTGCAAATGTTCAGGGGACCATGCAGTGTCCGGGATCAAAGCTGGGTCTCCTGCTGCAAAGCATGTGTTCAACATGAGCTTTCTTTCTGCCCAGAATTTGTGTTTTAATTGAGAGTGCTGCTTCATGGTGAAATAGGTTCACCTCCATTAACTTTTTGGCAGAACAGCCATAAACCAGATAAAATAAAAACATGAAAGAGCTACTATCAAAATTATTTAAAATTTGCAGGGATGTAGGAAGACTTGGGAAGGATGCCAAACCTGGAAGAGAAAATAATACAGGGTGAACTTTGCACTTTGCAGTTTCTGTTTTAAGGGAAGGGACACATCAGTGCACATATTGGCTAAACTCCTATGGAAGTTTTGGCATCTTCCTAGCCTTTGAAAATGAGAAAAAATAAATTTGAGCCAACTGGAATGAGAAATTTTTAAGGTAGGTATTTTAACACTGAAAGAGCTACAAAACATACTTTGAGATTTATAACACATTTTAATGCAAAGTATGTCTTGATATCTTGCCACTAAATAATTCAGAAATGTCTAGTTTTCTCAAGATGATGGCTTGGTAGTATGAATTACACTAGAAATAGGGAAACAGCAAACAAGCAGGGGATGTAGCCCCACTCACAGACCACAAGTCTCACGACTGAAAGCCAGATTTTCATCCCTGGCACCACAGTATCTCTGTGAATGCCCTTACAAGTAAATGAAACAACAAAAATAAATAACAATAATAAAATCAGCATTTCCAAAGATTTAAACTAAATCACATAGACTCAGACTTGAATATTTTCATTTTATTGGGTGCAATCTAAATTAATTCAGCAAAAAAAGCATCAGGGAAGCACAGCTCATTCTGAAAAAGAAAAGTGTCAGTTTCCAGAACCCTGACTTATGCTAACATTTTATTTGAGCATAATATCAAACATCTATATTGTAGAATGATCTAATGGAAACTACAATAATGCAAAATGAGTACCTATGGAATCTTTTTAGGGCCACCCTCAGGCATGTTTAGGAGTACTCATTTATATGTCCTGGCAGACATACTCAGAGGTTACTCCTGGTGGTGCTCAGGAGACCAGCAATGCTGGGGGAGAAGGGGAACATATTTGTATGCTTGCAAGACAAAGATCATCATCCCTATACTATATACGATTTATTTTTTGCTTTTTGAGTCACACCCTGCGATGCTCAGGGGTTACTCCTGGCTCTTTGCTCAGGAATTACTCCTGGCGGTGCTCGGGGGGACCATATGGGATGCCAGGGATTGAACCCGGGTCGGCTGTGTGCAAGGCAAACGTCTTACCCGCTGGACTATCTCCCCGGCCTCCTATACTATATATGATTTTAACAGAAAAAATCAAACTTTAGAGGAAGCAATGTTAAACTTTGATTTTAAAATGCAATGTGTAATACCCAAACTTATCTAAACGTATCAACATGGAGATTACTTGGTAGAATCAATAAGTAGAATGGCTTTTGCCATTCTTCTCACCCAGTTTTAAGGCTTCTTATTACTTTCAAGTAGATTCTATTTGCCTTCTATAAAGTTCTTAAGTATTTAGTGGAAATACATTTTAACTGCTGTGTGCCTGTAAATCTCTTTATTCTGCCTTGAAATCTGATAAACAAGCTGATGTAGTATTCTTGGTTGGAGAATTTGTCAATTTAGTACTTTGCATGCACTTAACCACTCCCTGCAGGCTTACTGAGCTTTCCTGGAGAAATCCTCTGCTTGTTTAATAAGGGGCTACTTATGTGACTCTTTCCTTCTCTCTTGATGCTTTTATGTTTTTTTATGTGTGTTCTATTTGCCATATGAATAATAATATCTGTGGTGATGTGTTTTTGTGTTTATTTTGACACTCTGAGTTTCCAAGATCAGTTTGTTTAATTCCTTTTTTGCTTGGAGATGTTTTCTATTATTTTAAAATAAGAATTTTGATCCTCCTTTCTCCTTATGGAATAATTATAATATATGCTACCCCTCTTGATATTGCCCCACCTATCTCTTATGTTACATTGTTTTGTGTTGTATTTTGATTTTTTGGACGGCACTCCTGGTGGTTTTCAGGGCCCATTCCTGGCGCTGTACTAGGAGATCACGTCTGTACTGTCAAAGTAGATTGAAACCAAGGTAAAGAGAGGGGGCTATATCAAACTATGGTGCTCTGGTCCTCAAAAATGATCATAAGAGTAAAAAGATAATCCATAGACTGGGAGAGAATATTTTCCCACCACTTGATGTATAAAGGTAAATAAGGATAAAAAATAAGTTAATAAAACTGATAGAACGGTAACAAAAAAAAGCAACCAACTGTATAAAAATAGGGTACGAGACTAACAAAATAAGACATATATATGTATATATATGTATATATATATATGTTAAATAGCTATACAAAAAAACAAAAGCTCTGTGTGTCACTTATGATAGGAAAATGAAAGTCAAAACAATGAGTCATTCCACAGGGACTGACTCATGTTGCAAAAAATAAAAACAGTGTTAGCATGGATGTGGGTAGTAAAGGGACGCTCATTCACGGTTGCAGGAACATGAACTGGTTCAGCATTTCTGGAAAACAATAGTGACACAGATAAAAATAAAATAGGATTTACCTTATTCCATATGACACTGCAAACTGATTCTTGGCATCTACCATAATGGTTCAAAACCTCTTTTCAGAAAGACACTTTCACCCCTATGTTCATTGCAGCACTGCTGGCTGTAGCCACATGCTGGTAGCCGCCCAGGACTCCAAGAAGTACATAATTTTGATACATGAGTTATTGGGAGTATTCCATCATTCCCACAGCAATTATGTTTTAGTGGCAGTAGAGAGGAAAACACTTTGTGAATTTAAACGTTCAGTCTTCTAGATATAACTTCACATTTGTTATTGCATTCCACACGTGTTCTGGTGGAAGTGGAAACTACACTGATTGACAAACAATAAGTTTTGTGTAAAACATATTTTGAATGTTTACAAAAATCTTGCACAAACTTATTAAATAACCTCAATTAGTAAATACCAAGGATTTCAGTATACTCACTTTTCCGTTGAAGATACTACTGAACAATTAATGTTATAAAAATTTAAAAAGACATAAAACTATTCAGAAGTTGAATAGCATGAATGATAAGTAATAAAATGTAACTTGATTATCTTACTGTATAAAGTTTTAAGTAAAATTTGTAGACATAATTTGCTACTTTGCTTATGTTTAAATTAAAAATTATATACATATCCAAAAGGAGACTTTTGGATGTAAAAGAGCCTTATAGCATTTGCACTCTTAAATAGAAGCATTTCTGTTGATATTCATTCAATGAGGTGTAATATTTTGAACCCTTTGGAAACTCAATGACGTTCCTGGAGGCTGAGGCACCAGTAGTAACCATGAATGTCTCCATTTGTTTGTAAAATTCTCTGGCTCGAAAATTAAGTTACAAGACAAAGATCTTGTTTCAGTGATCCTTACCTTTGACATATTCAGCCTTTCAACACGGTATATTTCAAACCTTTTATTTAAATCTCTCCAGGGAAGCCAGTCAAAGAATAAAAATGAGCTATAAAATATCAGACTGCTTTT
The DNA here is from genome assembly GCA_021461705.1 of Cryptotis parvus. NCBI lineage: Eukaryota > Metazoa > Chordata > Mammalia > Eulipotyphla > Soricidae > Cryptotis > Cryptotis parvus. The sequence continues at coordinate 44,042 of JAJIBD010010162.1, read as the reverse complement.
CGGACTGTACAAACAGCATTCTGTACTCATGTTCTTTACTCTTTGCTCATTGCCAGGACCTTTCCAAATATAAGAAAGGCAATTCTTCCCATTTTTAAAGCTTCCTGCAAGATGACCGCAAGCTACTTCAAACAACATAAAACTTCACATTATTGTGCCAGAATACTGAATAGCATTGAACTTCCTAGGATAACAGATAGTTGAATTTTCTGTTTAAAAGGAATGGGGAAAAACAGTGAACTTCCTACTACCTACATCAATTACTACAGCTTAAAAGATTGGTACACTGTTTAACTGCCAATAACATAAACTAATATAATGCTTTTATGAAATTCTAAACTACAAGTTAAATTATGTATATAGTATGTATAACATTTACAAAAGTGGGTGATCTTCATCTCAATTATAATTAATCAAGACAGAAAGCATTTCCGAATATATATTTCATCTTTAGATATATAAAATGCTAAAACAAATTGTTGAATTGAAGCCAATGGAAATTTAAATTTTACTTAAATTAAATCTTATTATTTATTTCGATGTAATAAGTAATACAGTTTGAAAATTCAGTATACCCAAATTAAATCTTATTACTTATTTAGGATGATATAGATCCAGTTATACTTGCAGCATTAAAAATTCTATTTAGGCAGCATAATTTACAAAGCTGCCAATAATACAGTTTCAGAAGCACAGTGCTATATTCACTCAGAACTGCAATGAACATAAGAGTGAAAATAGTTTCTATGAAGATTTTTGTAAGCTTGGAATAGATGGAAAGCAGTGGAATTGCTGAATCATATGTCTTTTGATCTACTTCTCCTTCTCTACTTAGTTATTGCATACAGTATTACAATAGATTTTTATGTATTGATTTTATAATCCAGCTTCTTTGCCATAATGGTATATTTTTTAACTCGATATTTTACACTCATAACTTTTTACGATTCTTTACAGTCTTTCATGTATGTTATTATCAGTTGTATCACTCATATCACTTGTTTTCCAGTTGTTCATCGATTTGTTTGAGCGGCCACCAGTAACAACTCCATTTGTTGGGAATGAAGGCCATTGTTGTTACTGTTTTGGCATATCAAATACACCATGGGTAGTTTGCCAGTCTCTGCAGTGGCACTGAGTTCATCCCAAAGGGCCTAGTCTTGCATATGGTATGTTATTATAGCATATACAAATAAGAATTATGACTTTTTTCAATTTTAATCCCTTTAATTTATTGATTTTCTTGCTTAACTGCTGTGACCAGGGATTCTAATTTTTTTTTTTTTTTTTGCTTTTTGGGTCACACCAGACAATGCTCAGGGCTCAGGGGTTACTCCTAGCTCTGCACTTAGGAATTACTCCTGATAGTCCTCGGGAAACCATATGGGATGCCAGGGATCTAATCCAGGCTGGCCACATGCAAGGCAAATGCCCTCCCTCATTGTGCCATCACTCTTACCCAGGACTTCTAATTCTTTTTTGCAGCTTTTCGATTTCCATTACTATGGGTTTTTCCTTTTTTTTAATTTTTTTTATTTTATACAATTACAAAGATATACAATTAAAAAGTTCATATTTGGGTTTTGGTCATACAGTGTTCCAGCACCCATCCCTCCACCAGTGCCCATCTCCCACCACCAACGTCCCCGGTTCCCTCCCCCTCCCCCAGCCCTCCTCCATGGCAGGTTCTTTATTTCCTTCCCTTTCTCTCTCTTTCTCTTTTCCTTCCCCTCCGACTATGGAGTACAGAACATACATTAAAGGGTTGTCATGTGTATCTTTTTGTCTCTATTTAATGCTCAGTTCTAGGTTGGCATTAGTACCCTCGACAATTGTTAGCACCCTGTTCCATTTTCTGTCTTACCTAGCCTCTGACTCCCACATGTTTGTGATAATTTCCACCTTTGACAAGACCTCCTGATATATGTTTCACTTGACCTTGGATATTAGTATCATAATATGTACATATATATTTATGTTATGCAAATAAATGCAGTCATTCTGGGAATGCCGGCTGGTACAGCCTTTATGGAAAACAATATGGATATTCCTCCAAAGACTAGAAATTGAACTCCCCATTTGACCCAGCCATACCACTCCTGGGAATCTACTCTGGGAAACCAAAAATATGCAGCGGAAACATCATCCCTACTTTTATGTTCATAGCAGCATTATTCACAATAGCTAGAATCTGGAAGCAACCAGAGTGCCCGGAAATCGATGACTCGATAAAGAAGCTTTGGTACATCTACACAATGGAATACTATGCAGCTGTTAGGAAAAATGAAGTTATAAAATTTGGCTATAAATGGATGGACATGGAGAAGATTATGTTGAGTTCTTCTAATTCTTTACTTAATGATAGTGGAGACAACTTCAATGAGTATCTGATCTCAGGGGGAAACTTTCAGTTGTTCTTTATTGTTATTGGTAATGACTATGATGGTTTTGTATGGCAATTACTATTTTGAGAAGGTCCCTTCAATCATTTCATTGACAATTTTTATCATGATGGATTTTGTCAAATATATCTTTGCAACAACTCATATGATCAATTTATATAATTTTTAAATAAGATACTTTAGGTGTGTGTATACATTTCAAATTAATATTTTTGTTTGTTTGGGTGGATAGATACCAAAAAGTTATATCACTGGGTCATATGAGCGATCTTTTCATATTTTTTGGATGGCTATCCATATTATTTTACATAAGGACCAAACAAGAAAACAGTGGATGAGAGTTCCTTTCTCATCATAATATCACCAAGAATGGTTGTTTCCATATTTTTTGATATGTGGCATACTCACTGGCATAATATGATATCTCAATGTTGTTTTGATTTGTTTAACCTAATCATAAATTGTTGGATGAGAGGCTTAGCTAGTTTGGAGCTTTGCTGTTTTACCCACTCACGGCTTAATCCACTTACATTTTCTTAAGCCAAGGTTCATTCTAATGAGATCTCTCTTCTAAGTAAACACTGATAGGGGGTGTGGCAGTTATAGAAGTCACATTGACTCTGAATAACTTCTGACTTATTATATATCTACTAAGTCTTCTGTTTTCTAGATTGGGCACAGCTCCTCTTTATACCCACTGCACTCAGTATGGGGCAGTTAAAACTGACCAGATTACCACCCTGTCTACATTGAGACTATCTTTGAGATTATAGGAAAGATCATACTAGTTTGCCCTCACAGGTGAGTGTGATCCTTTCAGTATATGGAGAAAAAGATACTCAGAATCACCCCGGTGCAGATAGTAAATAAGAAGGACATTGTGGGTACCATCTAGATTACATGAAACTCATAAAATTAAGATGTTTTACTTTATTCCAGCCCCCTCTATCTCTCCAGTGTTTTACATAAGAGATAATCTCAGAAGAAGATATTAGTCCTTGGCTAATCCTTGTTTATACCTGTAATAGGGTGTGGTTCCACCCTTCTATAAGCTATTTAGGGTTCTTTGTTCACAGGACACTACCTGTCCACAGATAGGATTACTTTGATGTATAAAAGGGGACTGACTTGAAGCCCCTTCTCCTTTTACCGTTCTTTTGGGTAAGACTCCTCTCTGGTGAGATCTTCTCTCTTTTGTGGGAGATTTGGGCTCTCTTGTATGGTCTAAGTTCTGACCAGAGCTAGAGTTCTTTCATTATATTGGATTGTGGTGGTAGAGCTTTTGTACTATTAAAAACCTTTTTTGGAACTGCGCCAGACTCGTGAGTTTTCATCTCTTCCCCGGAGGCCTTGGAGGTAGAAGAGAACTTCTGTCTTGATACTGTCGGGGACCTCAGCGGCTTCTCTGACAGTAAATAATGAACACTTTTTCAATTGCCTCTTTGCCATTGGTATGTATTCTATGGGAAGAAATACTTGTGTGTATCTCCTTGCCCTGTTTATGGATGGGTTCTTGGATTTATTGTTGAGTTTTGTGAGTGCTTTAAAAATCTTAAATATCAATCCTTTTCTGTTATATTCATTATGTTGTTGGTTTCATTCATTATGTTTCAAAATATTGAAAATATTTTCATTATGTATATTTTTGGTTATTATAGCTTGAAATTCTTTTTTTGCTTTGCTTTTTTTGCGCCACACCCAACAATGCTCAGGGGTTACACCTTACTCTGCACTCAGGAGTTACTCCTGGTTGTGCTTGAGGACCCATATGGGATGATGGAGAATCAAACCAGGGTCAACAGCCTGCAAGACAAACACCTACCCACGAATTATTGCTCCAGCCCTTAGCTTGAGATTCTTTTACTGTGTATAAGCCTTTTAATTTGAAGCAGTGCATTAGTTTACTTTTTACTGTATTTGCCTCATTGAAAATTCCCCTACACTCAATTTCTTGGAGAGTTATTTTGAGGTTTTAATCAAGTCTTTTGTGATTTCCTCAGTGTATCTCTAGTCCTAATATCTTGAACTCACTTAGAACTTAATTTTGTGAATAGTCTAAGATACAGTTCTAATTTCTTTGTTTTTATGTGACTATTCAGATTTCCCAGCACCATTTGTTGTGAAATTTTTTGACCACTTCAGAAATTGCTCCTTTGTCATAAATTAGCTTGCTGTCCATAAACTTGAGTGTTTAATTATACATGCTCAGTTATTTTCCATTGGTCAGTAGATCTCTATTCCAGTGCCATGTGGTTTTGATTTTTATAGCTTCAAATGCAATTCATTTTATCTTCTTTTTATTTAAATTCATATCAATTTTATATCCAGGGAGTTTTATGATTCCATATAAATTTTAGTAGAGTTTTTCCATGTGTTTGAAAAACAACACTGATGTTTGAATGGATATAGTATTGAATCTGTATAGTGCACTGGGTTTGACAGTTATTTTAACAATTTTGTTTGTTCCCAATCCATGAGCAGAAAATTGATTTATAGCTTTCACTATACCAGTCTTTCATCTCTTCTGTTAACTTGATTCCTAGGTACTTGATGTTTAGGGTCATAATTTAAAAGATAATAGTCTTTTCAATTTCTTTTCTTTCTATTTCATTATTTATGCACAAAACAGGCATGGAATCTTGTGAATTAATTTTGCAACCTACTGCATTACTATACTGGTTCATATTTCAGAAGTTCTTTTGTGGAAACTTTAGGGTTTTAATATAAAGTATTATGATCATATGATTTTTGCATTTTTTGTTGACATACTATGTTAAATTAATTTATTTGCATGTGTTGAACTGTCCTAGAATTCATGCAAATGAATCCCACATTATTGTGGTGACTGATCCTTTTGATATGTTACTAGACTTAGTTCACAAGAATTTTATACAAATTTTTGCATCAATATTTGTCAGTTAAGTTGGTCCTGAATTTATTTTGTGGTTTTAGATCACACATGACTATACTCAGGATCACTCTTGGCAAATTTAAGGGAACCGTAGGCAATGCCAGAGATAGAACCCTTTTGAATGTGCAATATAAAGGCCCTAGGCTCTATACTATCTCTTTGATCACTGAAATTCTCAATGTGCTTGGGTGTTAGTTTAATATTGGTTACATATAAGTTGTTTAACTTGGTACACATATGTTGAGTTGAACAAAGGTAACAACACTTTGATCTATTTATCCCTTTACCACTACATAATGAATGATAATTCCTGTTTCTCATTATTTTCTTTGGCTTGAATACTATTTGCTTTGATATAAATAGAGCTATCCTGAATTTCTGCCCTACCATTAACTTGTATAATTGTTGTCCATTTTTTTACTATCAACCTATGCTTATCCTGCATATGCAAGTTTGTTTCTTCCAGCAGCAGAAAGTTGGATTTTGTTACCTGATCTAACCACTATGCATTTTGAGATTAACACTTAGAGTAATTATTGATATTAATGAATATGTTGTCATATTCTTATGAATATTTTGATTATTTGTACCATAAATTTAGATTGTTTGCATGACTTAAAAATTCAGATTCTGCTTCTTGGAAAATATGCAAAGGAGAAATTGTTCATGAATGATTTACTAATCCTTGTTGGTAAAAAAAGTGAATGTTATTGTAATAAGGTTCTGGTATTAAAATTATAAAAATAGTATTTTATTAATGGCAGCATATTATGGAATATCCTATGAGTAAGATGAACAAATTTTTAACATATTCAAAGATCATTGTATGGGATTTGACTTTGTTAATCAGTGTAAGTAATGCAAGATATCTGTTAATATTGATTATGTTATAGGCCCTACACACAAGCAAAATATTTGCTTATAGTAATAGGTAGAATAATTTGTTTTAGGAAATAAAGTGAGAGAAAATGAGAAGGAAAAATTGAAAAATATGTCTTAACATAATGCAGAAAGATAAAGTCAAAGAGGATGTCAAGTCATTGGACTATTTCATTATAAATAACATTAAAGATTAAGCAAAATCTCTGTATCCATTAGTGAAGATCATATATGCATATACATGTATGTATATATATATGTGGATATATATATGTATATATATAATTCCTGTCTCTGGATGGAAAAATGGTACTGAAAAATACATGTAAGATATCATTCAAAGCTTTTCATAAAAATAATGGGTGAAAGGCCCTCCAAGAGTACATGCAGAGTTCTAGAATGGAGGGAAGACTTAATGGTCAAATGAACAGTGAGGCTATTAAGCAGAGGTGCTGAGATGATGGTGCAAGACAATGAGGTGTAACAAGTAGAATAATTCAGGAAATTAAGTTCATAGGAAGGTCAAATTGGAAGCAGTCTTTAATGATAGAACCTAAAAGGAGCTACTGGAGTGGAGATGATTATAACGTCATCCTGAACTGAGTGTTTAGGATTCCACATTTGCCAGCTGAAGACAGAGAACTGACATTGAATCCACATTAGAGGAAATGTTTCTCAAAGAAACAAGAATGGAGTTAAAAGTGTGGAGTACTAAATAATGTATATTATGGATTTTTAGAAATCATAAGTCTTGAGGAGGAATAAGAGGTAAAAGAAAATATATTTCTACCAATTTAATTTCAGTAGCAAGTTACTGAATGAAAATAAAAGAGTAATTGAAACAAAAATAAGGCATTTTTTATTTATTTATTTATTTATTTATTTATTTATTTATTTATTTATTTATTTGCTTTTTGGGTCACACCTGGCAATGCTCAGAGGTTACTCCTGGCTCTGCACTCAGGAATTACTCCTGGCAGTGCTCAGGGGACCATATGGGATGCCAGGGATCAACCTGAGTCGGCCGCATGCAAGGCAAATGCCCTACCCACTGGACTATCGCTCCAACCCCAAGATATATAAATTTAAAGATACATTCCTAACGAATGGAGACATTACTGGTGCCCACTAGAGCAAATAGATGAACAACAGGAAGACAAGTGATACAAGTAATATTCCAGTGATCTGTATAGGTATGAAGATAAACAGGACTAAGAATATATAAGATTTTTGTGAGAGGTTTTCAGTGACATCATTCCAAAGCTTTCCTCTAACTTCATAAAGTGACTAATAAGAAAATTTATCATAACAATAATCAAAATTGTTTAATTTCCTAATATGTATATGTAACCTTAATGAGATAATTATGAAAGTGATGGTGCTATCAGTACATATGTTTATAAGGAAAGAAAAAAAAGATGTTCTAGATTTCTTTTTTTTTTAATTTTTTTATTTTTACAATTACAAAGATATACAATTAAAAAGTTCATATTTGGGTTTTGGTCATACAGTGTTCCAGCACCCATCCCGCCACCAGTGCCCATCTCCCACCACCAACGTCCCCGGTTCCCTCCCCCCTCCCCCAGCCCTCCTCCATGGCAGGTTCTTTATTTCTTTCCATTTCTCTATCTTTCTCTTTTCCTTCCTCTCCAGACTATGGATTACAGAACATACATTAAAAGGGTTGTCATGTGTATCCTTTTGCCTCTATTTAATGCTCAGTTCTAGGTTGGCATTAGTACCCTCACAATTGTTAACACACTGTTCCATTTTCTGTCTTACCTAGCCTCCTGACTCCCACACGTTTGTGATAATTTCCACCTTTGACAGATGTTCTAGATTTCAATATTATTCTTGCTTTAGCTTTTTTGCTTTTAACTTTTGCAGTATGGGTCAGCTCATGATCACTTTTAAGGCTGAATATGTATTTAAAAAATCTCGGGGCTGGAGCGATAGCAGAGCAGGTAGGGCATTTGCCTTACGTTCGATTTCTGATGTCCCATATGGTCTCCTGAGCACCGCCAGGATTAATTCCTGAGTGCAGAGCCAGGAATAACTCCTGAGCATCACCCCAGATCAAACAAAGGGGAGATGCTCAGGGCACTTTGTTTGCAAAACAAAAACAAAAAAAATCTCTGACAAAATTTCTGTGTATAGAGCTCTATGTTGATACACTGCTCTCTTCTCACTTGCAATGATTTCAGTGATAAATCTTTGCAGCTATCATTAATTTTATTCATGTCTCTGTGATGTGTTTTTGGTCCTCATTCCCCTATAAGAATTTAAAAAATGGTATTGGTTAGAGAACCTTGACTGTTTTTGTTTTGTTTGGGGGCTATGTCTAGCTTGTTAAGGGAAAGCTCCTGGCTCTGCATTGAGGAACTACTCCTGGTGGTACTCAGGGGGCCATATCGGATGCTGAGTGTAAAACCCAAATCAGTGATAATAGTACAATTATACCCATTGTACTATTGCTCTGGTCCAAGGATCTAGATTTAAATATACTATATAGTTTACATTGTGTTCTTCTTTTGTTTTTATAATATATTTAATCCATTCACTATCTTTATGATTTCATCAAGTTTTATATTATTTGCTTCTTTATCCAATATGAAATTGGATAATTTTAAATTATCCATATAAAAATAGATATACTTTATATGTATTTGGGGGAGTATTATTCAAAATTCAAACATATTAGAATACTTGAGTTTATTCTAATGATCTAGGATTTTGTGTTCAATTTTTCTTTTTCATTTTTAGATAGTTTCTATTATATCTCCAATAAACCAATGGTATTCTGTAGAGACTAATTTGAAGCTAATTATGTGTGGAGTGGCCTTTTTTTATCAGAACAATGTAGGATTCATTTCAGAAGTTTGATCATATGAAATATAATCATAAAAACTATTTTAAAGTTTCATATTTTATTCTATCACTTAAATTGATTCCTGCCTCATTTTACTTTGATATATATTGTTATACATTTTACTAGATGCCAGTCTTTATTTCATCTTGTTGAATGGTGGGTAATTTTGAAATTCTATAAATAATCTTGAACTTTGTTTTGGATGCACTTAAAATATCTAGAAGTGGTTTGATCATTTCTGGCTTTGCTTCTAACATATTTCAAGTTTAATAGACACAGTTCTCAGTCTAGGGGCAATTATTTACTACCAATTACATAAGTGTATAAGAAGGAAACTTCTCTGTCACCCACCCAATTATGAAGTTATTGTGCCATATGTGAGCACCGAGTCACTATCCTTTGTTCTGTTTTTCCTCCCCTGCCTAATTTAGTTATACTTCTACAGCATGTATATTTTATCAGCATTTGGCCAAATAACAGGGAGTGTCTGTGAACCTCCAGGGTTTGTAATGTTGTACTTGATGCATCTGTCTTTGAAAATCAAAATACTTTTTTATTTGCTTGTGTTTGTCATCTCTATGCCCAACTCACGGGTTTGACTGCGTTTATTGCTGTAGTGCAAACTTATGGCACAGAAACTCACTACAGTTAGTGGGATCGATTGCATTGTGAATCTGCTATATTTTTCATTCAGAAAGCTGTACAAAGCACATGTTCCTTTTTCAATAAGCTGCATCATTTTTTGGTGCTTCTTTTCTTCTTAAAAAATATATCTTGAAGTCCACTGAGTAAAAAGAAAGTGATATTTAGAAAGCTTATTGAAGTTGATTGAACCTTTTGTTGGGGTTATTGAAAATTTACACTTAACTGTCTTGTTTAACATGAGAACTATCTGTGTAAATATAGTCTTCAGGAACACAATTCAGGTCCAGTTCTTGCTCTATACAGTTTCAAAATGCTATTGTGTCTATATCTCACAAATACAGCTCTTTTATAATCTGCTTACTAATGTACAAGGGATTCTAGTTTCCATTGTGATTTGTCCATCCACCTGAAAGTAGTTCAAAACGTGTGACCGCTTTTCTAAAACGTTTAAATCTAAAGATAGTTTTGCTGTCTTTCTATCAATATCTGATTCTATTAAATTTGCATATAAGTTTGCCCATTTTTATCTTTTAAAATGTATTGAGATTTCTCTTGTGGTCAGTTTGAATTGATTTTTAATATAAGAATATTATTTTAAATAATATAATTGAAAGGAACACTCAAATCTGTTAGGTAAAAAATGGAAAAATATTGAATTTTTTCTATTAAAATGCCAATTTTCTTAAAAAAAGAAAGAGATAGTTTGTAATTTATTTTTTCTTTCTTTTTCTTATTCTTCAAATGGTGCTCCAGTGCCTATGAAATATTCTCCATGACACTTGGACAACTGTGCCATCCAGAATCTGGATATGCTGAAGTCTCCAGTATACACCCAGTGATGCTCAGGGGGCCAATAGGAGGTAGGGATCAAACCTATATCAACTATAGGCCAGGCATGCCCCTACAAAATAGCCCTGTACTATGTCCTAAAAACAACACTATTCACAATAGCCAGAACCTGGAAAAAACCAGTATGCCCGAGAACTGATGACTGGATAAACTGTGGTACATCTACAAAATGGAATACTATGCAGCTGTCAGGAAAAATGAAGTTATGAAATTTGCCTATAAATGGATGGACATGGAAAGAATCATGTTGAGTGAAATTAGTCAGAAGGAAATAGCGAGACATAGAATGACTGCATTTATTTGCATGACATAAATATACCAGGTGATCTTACCAAAAGTGGAAATTACCACAAGCGCATGGGAGTCAGAGGTTAGGTACGATAGAGAATGGAACATGTGTGAATAAATGTCTAAAGGTCTGATACCAACATAGAACTGAGCATTAAATACAGACAAAAATACAAATGATGGCTTCTAAGTGTACGTAGTTTAACCCACAATGTGTGGGAGAAGGAGGAGAGAGAGAGGGAGAGAGAGAGAGGAGATAAAGAACCTGGCATTTAGGCAGGACGTGGGAGGGGAGGGAATTGGGGACATGGGTGGTGGTTGAGGGGCACTGGTGGAGGGCGGGGTGCTGGAACACTGTGTGACCGAAACCCCCAAGCGTGAACAACGTTGTAATTGTATATCTCACGGTGGTATAATAAAATGTAAAAAAAAATACAAAAAAAATGTTTAGAATTACTCCCTCAGTCTTTGTATTTGGAATAGTTTGAGAATGATTGGAATTAATTATTTTAAAGTTTGTACAATTCACTCAGAAAAAACATTCATAAACACTTTTATGGGGGAAAATATTTAGGGAATTCTCATTTTTATATTCCAAATAATCTGTTCTTATTTAGATTTAGAGTTTAGATTAAACGTTTTAAAATCAAGCATAAAAGAGAAGACATATCTAAAATATTATTTAAAAGACACGAGAGGGCTGAAAAAATAGTATAGATATGAAGGTGTTTGCATTTCATCCCGTTGAATTGATTTCTGCTTACCCTGATTGAATTCTGGAACTGCTTCATTCCTGGAACAGAGACAAGTACACACACTGAGCACTTTTTAGATCAGTAAATCGAACAATATTTTAAGTGTTAGCAAGTAACTCAATTAAAATGGGAAACAAATATATTGAAATAATAGTTTTTAGAGAAATGACTTATAGAAAAATTTCAATGAGATATTTAAGAAATATTTAATATAAATACATTGATTTATTTATACTAATATAAACATATTGTTTTATTTTGAGAATTAAATATAATCATTAATATAGAGACATTAAGTAAAGTTTGCAAAATGAAAAGCAGGACTGATTTAGTTTCCAAAATTCTATGTATATATACAGCAAGCTACCAAAGAATATTCACTATTACAAATAGTTAAAAGAACTTGGACAAAGATGAAGTTGAGAGGAAAATGATCAGAAACCATTTTTGGAAGTTTGAACTGATATCAGATTACGTAGTTTTCCTGAAATGTTCCTTGGACTCTGCATTACCAATCATGGCCTCCACCTGTTATGCAGTGCTTATTTTCACCTAGAGTAAAAACGATTAAATTCTTCCCTATCTTAAAGAAAGTTCAAATAAGGGAAAATGGACAATGAGACAGAGGTGGAGGGTAATTCCTTTTTTAGGCATGGGGTTGGTGAGTATCATTGAATGTATAAAACAGCAAAATGAAAAGTATCACAAACCATGTTATCTCACTAAAAATATAGGTGGTATATTTTAATGCTTGAACTAAAAATAGTACTTTTTCTCTTATATTATTTTACATAGATATTGATTTATAATGATAAACATATTAAACATAATGTAATATATGTTATTTCATTTCTTTTGTTAATTTACATAGATATTGATTTATAAGAGTATGAAACATAATGTTGTAATATGTTATTTCATTAAATATTCTAAAACAAAAATATAACTTACTGATAACATAGAATAATAGGAAATAAACATTTGAAAAGATTCACATGATTAGAAATCAGAAAATATATGATGCAAAGCCGTGTCAAGGTACTACTCCCATATCTAAGGTGATTTACAAAAATAAATCAAATAGGATAGGACAACTCTGGTAAGGAAGAACTTTAATTTTCACACATTGTTAGTAGAAAGGATTAATCATTCATTTTGGAAAAATGTTTAATGAACACAGAGCCACTGCAGAGCCTGACAAGCTACCCATGGTGTATTTGATATGCCAAAAACAGTAACAATAATGGACCTCATTCACAATGAATGGAGATGTTACTGGTGCCTGCTCGAGCAAATCGATGAATAACAGAAAGATAAGTGACAAGAGGTAAGTGTCTAGAAATTTAAACATATGCCTATATTTTTCTCTGCAGGGTCACTCAAGCTATTTAATTCCTCATGAAAGAAAGCACGTGGCATATGTCCATACCAACATTTGTACTTAACCATTTGTTCATGACAGCTTTATTTATAATAATCAAAAACCAGAACACCCAAACATAGTTCAACAGGAAAATGGGTAAAAAAACTCTATTAAAGTAATGAATATTATACTCTCATAAAATTATAAAATATTTCTCAAAATAACTATGCTGTGTACATTAAATTCATTAAGAACCTATACTAAAGGCTTAGATTTTTGAAATGTGAATAAGCTATCTTAATAGATCATAGATTCACAGTTAATGGGAATTGAGAGCTTCTGGCCCCAGGTATGTTGCAAGAAAGGATTGCAAAGTTGCTTAACAAAAATGTTTCTATGGCATATTATTATCTTGATGATTGTGCTATTTTCACCAGTATATACTAATTTAAAAGGTTATTAAAATGTACATTAGAAATATACACATCTTTTTTGTTGATTATAACAATAAAGCTGTTTTTTAAAGTTAAGAAATAAAGCACATTTTAATATAGACTAGGTATTATGGGGCTTGATGAATATAAATGGTGAGTAAATGAAATATGCCTTCATGAATCCTAATGTTTAGTCCACTTGCATCACTTGTCTTCCTTTTGTTCATCAATTTGCTCTAGCAGGCACCAGTATCATCTCCATACATCCTGTAGCTGCTCTCTACAGGAACAATATGTAGCCCAAGGGCATCTGCTCACTCGAGGAACAAGATGAGCCTCAACCATTCCTTCAGATCATGGGAATGAGGTTGATAATTGTTACTGGATTTTGGCATATCAAATACCACACGGGTGACTTGCCAGGCTCTACCATGTGTGTTGTATACTCTCAGTTACTCTCATCTCACGCATTTACTGATGAACCACGCGGCCACTCGCGAAAAGGAGAGGTCAGCTTTTCCATTAGTGACAAAATGTATAAACACAGTTTATTAATGGTGTGAACATAAGAAAATTTGTATTGTCAGTTGCATGATGAAATGTTTGAATCATTGAAAATATTACTTGTTGTCACTTATTTGTTAAAATCCATGCTACATAGTAACTTCTCAATGAATGCATTTAAAGCTAATTTATTATTTTAAAAAAGAAAGAAAAAACAGCCTTCTATTTCCCAAGAAACTTTTCCAGTGATATTGATAACACAATCATACACACGTATGCATACAAAATAAATAATAAGAGCATATAATTAATTATATTATGATGACTTATGATTAGCATGAACTGCTCGAGCAGGCACCAGTAATATTTCCATATGTCCTGTCTCATGCTAGTAGAGCCCAAGGACATCTGCTAGCTACAGGAACATAAAGAGCCGCAAACCATTATATTAGGTCATGAGAAATACCTAATATAATTGTTACTGGTATTGTCATATCAAATACGACACGGGCAGCTTGCTAGGCTTGGCGTGCGGGTGGCATACACTTGTAGTCACCTCTAAATACATCATTTATTGATGAACCGCTTGTGGCCGCACAAGCCAGGCTGTGATAGTCTCATCTGCTGGGTGGAATTCTGATGAGAGGGATGTCTGGATGTGGAAAATGGCTGCCCTCATGGAGTGAGGGGTCATCTGGCTTGTTGTGAGGCTCTGCTGGGTTGGCAGGCCAGGGCTAGAACCCGCCATCCCTTCCGGGCACCTCGTGAGTGTCTGGGCACAGGGAGAGCAAGTAGCAGCTCCTTGCCGTGTCTGTGAGTCTCTGGATCAGCATACCTGGGCCGGACTGAAAAAAAAAACTGCTGCAGGGTGGGTTTCAATGATCCGGGCTGTGATAGACTCATCTGCTGGATGGAGTTCTGACGAGAGGGAAGTCCGAATGTGGAAAATGGTGACCCTCATGGAGTAGGGGGTCGTCTGGCTTGTTGTGAGGCTCTGCTGGGGTGGCAGGCCAGGGATAGAACCCACCATCCCTCCCGGTCCCTCGTGAGCGGCTGGGCACAGGGAGAGCAAGTAGCAGCTCTGTCCCAGGTCTGTGAGTCTCTGGATCAGCATAACTGGGCCGGATTAAAAAAAACTGCTGTAGGGTGGGTGTTGATGAACAGGATGAACTGGGAAATTCAAACTCCTAATTTATATTTGTATACCAGGAAAATATTTTTTGAAAGAGCCCTTAGCTGTACTACAAAGGATATGTATTATTAAAGAAATATTAAAGTACATTAGATCAGTTCTAGAAGGAACTCTCCTCCCTTCCCTTCCCCCTCTCCCCTCCCTTCCCTCCCCTCCTCCCCTCCCTTGCCCCCTCTCCCCTCCCCTTCCCTCCCCTCCTCCCCTCCCTTCCCCTCCTCTCCCTCTCCTCCCCCTCCCCCTCCCTCCCCTCCCCTCTCTTCCTCCCTCCCTTATCCTCTCCTCTCCTCTCCTCTCCTCTCCTCTCCTCTCCTCTCCTCTCCTCTCCTCTCCTCTCCTCTCCTCTCCCTCTCCTCTCCTCTCCTCTCCTCTCCTCTCCTCTCCTCTTCTCTTCTCTCTCTTTCAAAGCTATGTGCTTTGCCCTACAAACATTTAGGGGTTATCATATAAATTCATTTGTGTACATTCAATATTCAGTTCTAATGTGGCATTAATGTTTCTCACAATGAGTAGTACACTAGTATATATTTATATCCCACTAATAAATTCAGTCATTCTATATATATCCTTTTCCTTCTTACTAATATCACTCAGATGGCACCCACTTGTGCAAATCGATGAATAACGGTAGGGGTTGAGCGATAGCCCAGCAGGTAAGGCATTTGTCTTGCCAGCGGCCGGCCTCTGCCAGCCTGGAGTTCAATCCCCAGCACCCCATATGGTCCCCTGAGCACTGCCAGGAGTAATTCCTGAGTGCAGAGCCAGGAGTAACCCCTGAGCATTGCTGGGTGTGACCCCAAAAGCAAATAATAAAAAATAATAATAATAATAATCGATGAATAACGGTATGTCAAGTGATCAAGCGATGATAATCTTCATGTCCATCCATTTGCATGTTAATTTCATGACTCCATCTTTTCTGAAAGCTGAATAGTATTCCATTATGTAGATGTACCATGGTTTCTTTAGCTGGTCTTCTGTTCTCGCGCATTCAGGTTGTTTACAGATTCTAGCTATTGTGAATAGTGCTGCGATGAACATTGAAGTGCATATTGTGTTTCTTCTGTGTGTTTTGGGTCTCCGGGTATATTCCTGGGAGTGGTAGGGCTGAGTCAAATGGGAGCTCAATATCTAGTTTCTGGAAGAATGTCCATATTGTTTTCCAAAAGGGCTGAACCAGTCAGCACTCCACCAACAGTGGATGAGAGTCCCTTTCTCCCTGCATCCATGCCAGCACTGGTTGTCCTTGCTCTTTTAGACGTGTGCCAGTCTCTGTGGCATGAAATGATACATCATTGTTGTTTTGATTTGTATCTCCCTGTTGATTAGTGAAGATAACTTTTTCATATGCCTTTTGGCCATTCAAATACTTTTGAACTACTTTAGTTTTTTAAATATTTTATTATACCACTGTGAGATATACAATTACAAAGATGTTCACGTTTAGGTTTCAGTCATACAGTGTTCAAGCACCTATCCCCTATCAGTGCCCATTTCCCACCAACAATGTTCTCAATTCCTCCCCCTTCCCTAACCTGCCTCTATGGCAAGTTCTCTCCCTCTCTCTCTCTCTCTCTCTCATTCTTCCTTCTATTACACATTGTTGATTGCAATACATACATTTAGAGGTTATCTAGTGTATCTTTGTGCCTATATTCAAAGCTCAGTACTAGGCTAGTATTATCATTTTCAACAATTATTAGCACTCTGTTCCCTTCTCTGTCTTACCTAACCTCTACTCCCACATGCTTGTGATAGAGTCTAACTTTGACAAGACCTCCTGATTCGTGTTTTGCCTGATCTTGGATATGTGTATCATAATATATATTATGATATATGATATATATATTATATATGATATATATTATTATATATTAATATATAAGATATATATGTCATGCAGAGAAATGCAGTCATTCTATATCTGTCTTTTTCCTTCTGGCTAATTTCACTCTGCACGAGCCTCTCCATGTCCATACATTTATAGGCAAATCTCATAACTTCATTTTCCCTAACAGCTGCATAGTATTCCATCGTGTAGATGTACCAAATTTTCCTTATCCAGTCATCAATTCTCGGGCACTATGGCTGTTTCCAGATTCTGGCTATTGTAAATAGTGCTGCTATGAACATAAAAGTGCAGATGGTGTTGCTGCTGTGTGTTTGGGCTTCCCTGGGTATATTCCCAGAAGTGGTGTGGCTGGGTCAAATGGGAGCTCAATTTCTAGTCTTCAGAGGAATGTCCATATAAAAATTACCCTGAAACTGAGTTGCTTTTTCTTGTGATAGTGATTATCTACATGATCTAAGTCCTTTCTTATGGTATTTCATTTATTCACCAGTAAAAAGTCTCCAATATAAAGTCATAACATAAACCTTAAGAAAATAAAAAAATGAGAAATGTATTACCTCTTTATTACATAAGAGTCATGTTTAACAATACGGAATGTGTTTCAAGTTCTGCGCTGAACATTCATTTGGTTTTCCTTTGGTTATTCTTCTATGTTACAAAAACTGCAAAGACAATAAAACGTTTCTTCACATGATTTATATTCAGGTTTCTATACATGTTGTTTGATTATAAGGATGCATAATGCATTAAAAGACAGATGTGAGAGGCAAATCATATAACATCTTTGTTATTTCACCTATATGACAAATGTGGATGTTGAGGTATTTTGTAATGCGAGAACATCAACAGTTGTACTAAGGTCCAATATCTTACTCTCTGAATAAAGGGAGATACAAACACTACGTTTTGCTTATGATATTATAGTATATAGAATGCAGTTCTGTAATCTGGAATAAAAGCTAGATATATTTTCCCATGCAATGGTATTCTGATTGTAGGTGTGAAACAATATGATTCTGTGATCATGATGAATTCTGTGTTCTGAAATTACTGCTTGTGATAATATAAATGTGGTTTTAGAACTCATTAGCTTTTAATCTTAAAAGAAATCTCTAAGGCCAGAGCTATAGTAAGTCTCTTACCTTGCTCATAGCTAACCTAGCGTCCATTACTGACAATACATATGGTCCCTGAAATCCAACAAGAGTAAACCCTGAGTTTAGGGCCAAAATGATGAGCACTACTGGGTGCAGCCAAAAAAAAAATCCCTAGATATACAGATTCACTAAACAGGTAAGGTAATTTTTCCCCTGAAACTTAATATTTTCAGCTCTCCAGTGATCATTTTTATATCTTCCTTATTTAAAAAGCAAATCACTTCTTTCATTGAAAGCCTTTGATTCTGTTGTGACCTAAGTGGTCATCAAAGCCCTAGCCAAACAGGGCATTCAAACCCAGTACATCAAAATTGAGACATGGGGCAGAGCTGCTACTGGCTCTCACTGTGCCCAGCCGCTCATGAGGTGCCCAGGAGGGATGGCAGATTCTAGCCCTGGCCTGCCACCTCAGCAGAGCCTCACAACAAGCCAGACAACCCCCCCACTCCATGAGGACATCCATTTTCCACATCCAGACTTCCCCCTCATCAGAACTCCACCCAGCAGACCAGGCTATCACAGCCCGGCTCATCGAGATCCACCCTGCTGCAGTCTTTTTTAATCCGGCCCAGGTATGCTGATCCAGAGACAGACAAGGGGCAGAGCTGCTACTGGCTCTCACTGTGCCCAGCGCTCATGAGGCGCCCAGGAGGGATGGCAGGTTCTAGCCCTGGCCAGCCACCCCAAGAGAGCCTCACAACAAGCCAGACGACCCCCCCCCACTCCATGAGGACATCTATTTTCCACATCTGGACCTTCCCCCTCGTCAGAACTCCACCCAGCAGACCAGCCTATCACAGCCCGGCTCTAGTGGCTGTGTGGTTCATGAATAAATGCTGGATTTTGAGATGACTAAAGAGTGTGCTACCCGCATGGCAGAGCCTGGCAAGCTACCCATGTCGTATTTGATATGCCAGACCTCATTCCCATGAGCTGATGGAATGGTTTGAGGCTCTTTATGTTCCTGGAGCAAGCAGGTGTCCTTGGGGTCTACTTGCATGAGACAGGTCATATGGAGATGTTGCTGGAGCCTGCTCGAGCAAATCGATGATGAACGGGAAGATAGTGATACAGTGATACATCAAAATTCTTCGTGAGCTGTATTACGGATTCACCACGAGGATCTCACCATTCTAAATAAATGTGGGAAATGGTAATGGCAGATTAAAACTCACCATTGAATATACACAAAGAGACTTAAGTGATAAACTCTAAATACATGCAGGGCTAGCCACAATGTGTAAAATAAGAGGGAGAGAGATGCAGAGACAGAGAGAGAGACAGAGAGAAAGAGAGAAAATTGGGGTACCTGCTATTAAGGCAGCCTGGGGGAGGAGGGAGGGGGTGGGGTACATTGGTGGTGGAAATGGGGCACTGGTGGAGGGATGGGTGCTGGAATACTGTATTACCAAGAACCAATTATGAACACCTTTGTAATTGTATGTTTCACTGTGGTATAATAAAAAATTAAAAAAAATAAAAGGAAGTGATTAGTGATGTCAAAAGAGGGATTTGGCATGATACCATTTCACACAAACTCTTCAGCGCCACCCTCGAGAACATCATATGACAATTAGAATGGGAAGGAATGGGAGTGAAGATAGACAGTCAGAAACTATACCACCTCCGCTTCGCTGATGGCATTGTTCTAATAACACCAAACATTATCCAAGCGGCACAAATGTTGGCTGACTTCGACCGAGAATGTGGAAAGATAGGTCTACAGCTGAATCTCAACAAAACTATGTTCTTGAAAAATGAACTAGTTCCAGAGGCCCCATTCACTCTCAATGGAACAAACATCTCTGAATGCAGCAGTTATGTGTACCTAGGTCGAGAAGTCAACATGATGAACGACCTAAAACCTGAGCTGCGCAGGAGGAAGAGAGCGGCATTGAATGCCTTCAAGAACATCAAAGAAATAGCTAAAAAGACAAAGTAACTCCGGCTCCGGGCACATCTCTTTGACTCCACTGTTCTCCCTGCATTAACATACGCCTCAGAGTCCTGGGCCCTACGAAAGCAGGATGAGAATGCTATTTGGGTCTCCCAAAGAGGAATCGAAAAGAGCTATGCTTGAAATATCACGCCTCACTCAAGTGAGAGAAGGAATCCGAGTTCCGACCTCCATAGCTGTTCCAGAGTCAGGGACGCCGTCTCGTTTGCCAAGGCATCGAAAATCAGATGGGCTGGACATGCAATGCCATTTGGAGATGACCGCTGGACTAGAGCCATTACCAACTGGATCCCACAGGATGTCAAAAGATCACATGGCCGCCCACCTAAAAGATGGTCTGACTTCTTCGTCAAGACCCTGAAGGAACAGTTTGAAGCTCTTTGTATTCCTGAATCAAGCAGATGCCATTGGGCTACACTGGCTTGAGATAGGGCCAAATGGAAATGTTAATTGCATCAGTTCGAGGAAATAAATGAATAACGGGATGTCAAGTCATCTAGTGATCAAACCACTCTTTTAAAATAAATAGAATCACCAAGAGATACACAGTTACAAAGTTGTTCTTGATTGGGTGTCAGTAATATGATGTTCCTTCACTCTTCCCGTCCCAATATACATTTCCCACCACCAATGTCACCGTTTTTCCTCCTGCCACACCCTTCCCGCAGCCTGCTTCTAAGAAAGACAATTTTCTCTCTTTTTTTCTGAGTTAATACCTTTTAATACCCTAAAGCAATGAATTTCCAATATTTTGTAATATACTAACACAAATTCCCTTTTTTTTCCTTTTTTCTTTTTGCTTTTTTGGGTCACACCTCAAAATTCTCAGGGGTTACTCCTCTCTCTGCACTCAGGAATTACTCCTGGCAGTGCTCGGGAACCATATGGGATGCCGGGGATCGAACCCGGTCGGTCGTGTACAAGGCAAATGCCCTACCACTGTGCTATCGCTCCGGCCCCCAAATTTCCTCTTCTTACCCTTCCTAGAGAAATCCCATTTTTTTGTCTGATAAATAACAAAAACAATTTACTTATTATTAATACATACATTTATACATTATTTATATGATCTCTGTGACTGCTTTATTTGGTATCCAGCCAAGTCTGGGCATATGGTGAATCATATTTTTATATAGACATAAATAAAATTAATTAATATTCAATTTGATATTCTTGTAAATGGGTTTTATTTTAAAATAACCTCTTATCACATATAAATAGAAACAAAATTGTGCTAAGCATTCAGTGTGAAAGTTCTGTGAGAAAATATGAAAGGTGAACTCTTGAAATGTAAAATATAAATGTTCACAGACATTTTGTTGAAGAAAGCAAAAACGCACAAACACATGAATTATTTACATGGTATAACAATAAACTTTCGACAGCAAAAAGCAAGTGGATATGGACACAAGTCTGAGGTAATCTCTCCTATTCATTTTATCTAATTGTGTTTTTCTGTTAACTTAAAATGTGTTTCTTGTCCCATAGTCCATTTCTGGTTAGTTTAAAAGATACTCCTCATCTCAATGTAAACAAACAGAAAGAAAACAAATTAATACTGATCAATTTTGAAAAGTGATATCTAGGTAGTCCTAAATTGAATGTGAAACTTCTTTTTAGCATCTATCAGTCTATCAGCCATCAGGAAGCAGGTTTATCTTTATACTTCATCTGAAAATGTTGTTTCCAGTCTACTTTTATTGAAAAAATTTTATGGAAATTGTTTAATACTTGATTTTGTGCTCCCACCGTAATGACTCAAATCCCAAAACCTTTTTTTTAACTAATCAAGTGGCCTAGAGTAACTTTATTAAAATCACTGTAGTTAAACTCATGCATATGTTACTTCCCTACAAGTTATTCTGCTTCCTTTCATATTTATTATTAGGTACAAGAGCATAGACATTCTTTATTCTGAAGTATTTAGCTTAGAGCTCGTCACATAGGGATATATTCAACAAAGGCTTCTTTTGGGTCCTCCAAATTCAAAACATCTCTCTTAAATATCTTTCAGTTCAAATCAATGATTATGTAAAAGACATATTTATATTTTATTTAGGCATTAATTTGTGACAAATGGATTATATAACAAAACTGTTCTAAGTAATTATGCAAAAAATGTAATATCTGCTTACAAACAATCATAAGTTGTGCATTCATTTGTGTTTGAAAGGTTGGACTCCTAGCAGTGCTCTGGACCCTGGCTGGTGTCGACTCCCATGGATTTTTGCCAGTGGTCTAAGCCTGATGCATCAAGGAACTGACCTGGAAGTGTTTCTGAGTTCCAATGAAACTAGGACCCTCTGGGGCCGCAACTGTGGTGCCTCAGTTCCAGGTGGGGCTGAACTCAACCATGGGATCCCCAGCATGCTGAGCACTTGAGCTATTTCCTTGTCCTAGAGACATCTACTCTGAATAAACAGGGAACTCAGAACATATTAAGACATTTGTGGGGAATAAAGAAAAAAGATTTCAGAAGAGAAAGAAATGACAGTTTATTTAAATAAAAAGACCGTGTGCTGAAGAAACTTTTTAAACATAGATAGTAATGGTAGGGTCAGAAAGTCCAACTGCTGAAGTTGTTGCCTTGCACACAGCAGCCCTAGGTTTGATTCTCTGCACCCTGTATGGTTCCCTGAGCTCACCAAGAGTGAGCCCTGAGCACAGAGCAAGAAGTAAGTCCTCAGAACAGCCGGGTACTCCCCACTCTCCCCGCAAAAATTATCAGTGATGGCTATCTAATTTTAACCATCTAAACAAAGTGAAAGTATGTCAAATATATCAGGAAAATTTTATTTCATAGGAGATCGGTCCCGTTAAGGGTGGTAAAGCCATAGACAAGAAAATGTTATTTCAAATACTCAGGAAAACATTTAAATCCTAATGACTAGCTGTGATGTATCAATATGATGTTTCAAATTTAAATATTAATAATTAATGCTATGAAAATTAGTCAAATTTATAAGATGTTTTTCTTATCTAACCTGTCTATATTTACACACAGAGGTTATAATGATTTCAGTTAGTCTTCTAGTTATCTATTTTGCATTCCTATGGTAAGACAATTAATTATCAATAAATTGCTAAGGAGCACTTGTTAAGACATGGGTATTTACAGAGGCAATGAATATATTAATTTATTATGACTTGAGCTCCTAATATATTACTTCCGTAAGGTTTTTGACAGTTAATTAAAAATGTTTAACAAGACAGCTCATTGCAAAGTACTTAGAATAATTACCAGAGTAAGACACTTTTACAAAAACACAAAAAGAAAATGAACTTTGATCATGGCAACATTATAAATATCTTTGTTATAACAAATAAACGTGCTTCAAAAAATTATTTTACTTTCTAAATATGTTGGGCACTATCAGTCACAATGTGGGTTTCATCATAAAATGCTATACTGGTATTGCTCCAAATGTGTTATGTTCTGATAATACAGGCAGTAACTCATGTTACCACAAGAAAAGAATGTGTTAGAGATATAGCTTAATTAATTTGCACCTCCATTTACACTTTCTCAATAGGTTCCATCATAATTTTTTCAAATATATTTCTCAATATCATATTAATTTCTTTCTCAGAATGAAATATTCATAATTATTGTGACTCTTGGGGCCAATACCATTAATATCTTTGAAAGCTGAAAAATGTTCTAGAGAAAGAAATTACTATAAATAAATGTGCATAGAAATTTATATAGTTGAGTTTTATTTAGGACATATGTATCACTGTATGTCTTCCTGTTCATCGTCGATTTGCTCGAGCGGAACCAGTAACATCTTCATATGACCTGTCTCATGCAAGTAGACCCCAAGGGCACCTGCTTGCTCCAGGAACATAAAGAGCCTCAAACCATTCCATCAGGTCATGGGAATGAGGTCTATAATTGTTACTGGTATCTGGCATATCAAAAATGACACGGGTAGCTTGCCAGGCTCTGCCGTGCGGGTAGCATACTCTTATAGTCTTCTCAAAATTCAGCATTTATTGATGAACCACGCAGCCGCTAGAGCCAGGCTGTGATAGGCTGGTCTGCTGGGTGGAGTTCTGAAGAAGGGGAAGTCGTGATGTGGAAAATAGAGGTCTTCATGGAGTGGGGGGTCGTCTGGCTTGTTGTGAGGCTCTGTTGAGGTGGCTGCCCAGGGCTAGAACCTGCCATCCCCTCCCAGGCACCTCATGTGCGGCTGTGTACAGTGAGAGCCAGTAGCAGCTCTGCCCTATGTCTGTCTCTGGATCAGCATACCTGGGCCGGATTTAAAAAAAAGACTGCAGCAGGGTGGATCTCGATGAGCTGGGCTGTGATAGGCTGGTCTGCTGGGTGGAGTTCTGACGAGGGGGAAGTCCGGATGTGGAAAATGGATGTCCTCATGGAGTGGGGATAGTCTGGCTTGTTTTGAGGCTCTGGGCCAGATTAAAAAGATAGGACATATGTGAATATATAAAATGTATCTATATTATATACATTAATATATAAGACCCATTCATTGATATTAGCCATAAGTAATTGCTAATATTGATGAATGGGTCCTATTTTTCCTAGAAAATTATATTTTAGACTTTGGAAAAATCGCAAAAATTGTAAAATATGTGTTTTGGGGAGAAGCCCTACCCTACTTCCCCAAAATAAAATGTTTAGTGAACAAACAAAAAGGTCTTGATTTTACAGTTATTTTAAAGACACCTTTACCAAGAGTGTTTAAATGCTTAAGGAAACATTAATACCATAATACACTGATGTTTAAATGCTAACAAGCTTCTAACACTAACTTTTGGTTCTCTTTCAGTAAGGTTCTCCTGCAAGTATAATCTCAGTTGCTAATTTTTTATTTATTTTCCTTCAGGGTGAAAATGCTATTCAGGTCTCCCAAAGAGGAATCAAAAGAGCTATGCTTGGAATATCATGCCTTCCTCAAGTGAAAGAAGGAATCCGGAGTTCTAGCCTCCATCGATGATCCAGAGTCAGGGACGCTGTCTCGTTTTCCAAGCCGTCAAAATTCAGATGGCTGGATATGTAATGTGTTTTGGAGGCAACCGCTGGACTAGAGCTATTACGACTGGATCTCACAGCCTGTCAAAAGATCACGTGGCTGCCCACCTACAAGATGGTCAGATTTCTTCGTCAAGAACCTGAGCAAAAGATTTAAGGCCTTCGTATTCCTGAAGCAAGTTGATGTCATTGGGCCACACTGGCACATGACAGGGTCAAATGGGAATGTTACTGGCACCCACTCAAGCAAATCAACGAATAATGGGATGTCAAGTGATCAAGTAATCAGGGAAGTTGAATTACTATTGTTGGAGATAGGCTCTTGCTCTCAATCTGTGCTCAGAGTCTAAGCTTTGTTTAATCGGACATTGTCTTTTCCCTTGCTTCATTTCTTTATGTACCAATATGAGTGATAGGAGTTTGCATTTATCTTTCAGGCTTATTTTGTTCAGTATGACTCCCTCAGTGCAAATTTCATTTGTTCCTATGGCTAAGTAGTATTTCACTATGATTGTTTGCCTCTTGCTCATCACTCCTAGGACACTTGGCTTGTTCCTGAGGCAGCACAATGAACCTCAGTATACTTATGATTTTGACTCGGTATATTCAGTTCTTTTGAAAGATTCCTAGGACTCAAATTTTTTGAGCCACATGATAGTTTTACTTATTTTTCTGGTCTCCCAAACAGTGTTCAGGAGAGCAGAGGGGAGTCACTCCTGACCCTTCTCAGCAAACAGGATTAGTGGTTCAATGTAAGAGCCTGAGGTCACTGGTGCTTCTGTCCTGTTGTGCCAGGATCTGTCCACTACCCCTTCCATCACCAAGCCAACTGTTCAGATATGGTAGTTCTGTCTTTACTTGTTATGCTCTTTGTGAAAAGAAGTTAGCAAAATATTTATATTCTTGATAGATGATGAACCAGTTTATGTTCATACCAACAGTGACTGAGGGATAGATTTGGATCTACTTCCCGGACATCACTGTTGTTTCCAATGTGTTCATTAATAGACAAAACTAAAATACTTTTTTTCATATTATCCCCTACGTGAGGTAAGAGTACTTTTGACTTCATTTGAATTTATATAATTATCAGTAATGATGATCTTATTTTCTCTTCCTTCCTTATTTCCTTTGTTCAACTCTTCCTTTCTTCCTTCCTGCCCTCATTCCTTCCTTCCTTACTATCTCCTTCCCTTCTTCCCTTTTTCCTTTCTTCCTTCCTGCCCTCATTCCTTCCTTCCTTACTATCTCCTTCCCTTCTTCCCTCTTTCCTTCCTTCTTTACTTCCCTCTTTCCTTCCTTCTTTCCTCCCTCTTTCCTTCCTTTCTTCCTTCCTTCCTCCCTCCCTTCCTTCTTTCCTTCCTTCCTTCCTTCCTTCTTTCCTTTCTTCCTAACTTCCTTCCTAACTTCCAGCCTTCTCCATCTCTCATATTGTCTCTCATTCTCTCTCTTTCTCCTCTCCTCTCTCCTCTCCTAATCTCCTTTTATTTCTCTCTCTCCTTCTTTCTCTTTCTTTCTCATTATTTTTATTTCTCTTTCTCTCTGGCTCTGCACTCAGAAATCATGCCTAACTGGGGCTCATGGGACTATATTGGGTGCTGGGGGTGCCCCCAAACAAAATCCGGGATCAGGGTCAGGGATCCCCTTTTTTCATGAACATTGTTTTGTTGAGATTGAGCTGTAGACCAACATTTCCACATACTTGGTGAAAGTCAGCCAGCATTTGTGCCACTTGGCTAATGTTTGATGTTATTAGAACAATGTCATCAGTGAAGTGGAGGTGGTATAGTTGCCAACCATCTATCTTCACTCCCATTCTTTCCCATTCTAATTGTCACATGACATTCTCGAGGGTGGCACTAATGAGTTAAGTGAAATGGTATCATGCTACTGAACCCCTCTCTTGACATAAATGATCACTTCCTTGTACAATGGTGAAATCCTGGTGGTGAATCCATAACACAGCTCAAGAAGGATCTTGATGTATTGGGTTTGAACTGTTTGGTTAGGGGCTTGATTATCACTTCAGTTTCAACAAAATCAAAGGCTTTCTTTAAATCAGAGATCGTTATACAGAGCGACATCAGAGCTCCCTACAAACCTCAATGAGCTTGCTTATCGTGTGGATATGGTCAATTGTGCTGAATTCAATTCAGAAACCAGCTTGCTCTCATGGTTGACCTTCATCTAATGTTCTGCCAATCCTGTTCTGGATGACTCATGTGAATAGCTTGTAGATGATGGACAACAGGCAGATTGGGCGATAGTTGCCAATGTCGTAGATGTCTCCCTTCTTGAACAGTAGAACTGTCCTGTTTTCCATTGGGAGGGAAATAACTTGCATTCAGACACGTAGCATGTGAAGAGCTGAGCCAGTGTATTCGTTCATGAGTACTGATGGTAGTGTCTTTAGGTGTTTGGGTCTGACTCTGTCTGGGTGAGGTGCTGTCTGCTTCTTTACTGACAAATGGCATGCTGGATTTCAGAAGGGACACCTTTGAGAAAGACATATCCATTCTAAGGAATTTGGCATGTGGGCAGGTGGATATGGCTATCAAAGAGATCCGAGTTGTAGTCATAGATAGTTTTCTCCATTGCCTCTCTTGAAGATGTGAAAGATCCATCAGTATGTCGGAAGGCAGTCATCTTGGTCTTATAATTGCAAAGGACAGGCGGGCATTGTGAATGCTTTACCCAGTTTCTGTTCCATCAGCCAGTATTGCTGTTTTTCTCTCTTTGAGGTCCTCCTTTATCACTCTTTGGACTGCTTTGTGAGCTTGGATGTCAGCTTATGGTTGTCTGAGGCTAGCGCCTTGCTACTTTGGTAAATGAGCAGGAGACTTTTTAAAGACAGGCGTCCTTTTTGTCTTTCTCTCTCTCAGCATTCTTCACACAATCATGAAGGTATTGAACCGATCGGTTGTATTCTTCGTAGATGTTGTAGTGAAGGCATCTTCCCATGTTGCCACAATGGTGCCAAAGAGTTCCCAGTTGATGGTTATTCTGGGAGTTATCTTCCTAAATTTTGCAGCCCTTTCTCCCCATTCTGTGAAGTAGAATTTTGCACAAAGGAGACGGTTGCTCAATCCTGTTTGGAATTTTGGGATGACAGCGATATTGATCAGGCAAAACTTCGATTAAATATGATATGGCTGATTTCATTGTGAAACTGCTCACCAGAAGATGTCCATGTCCAACGTTTAGATTCAGCCTTCTGGAACTGTGAGTTACCCTGAATGGTCTTGATCGATATTATGAACTCAGATAGTCTCTCATTTTTTTTTCGTTCCATTCTAGGAATGGGTCCTGCTGTGGAGTTCTTTGGCTGATCTTCTTAGTCCTGTCTTGGAATTAAAATTACCCACTACAATTTTGTAGGTGTGGTCTTCTTTATAAAACTCTTCCAGTTCCATGTAGAACTTTTCAATTTCTTCTACTTATATGTGGATGTTGGTGCATAGACAACGTAGATAGAAACTGCCTCCAGTGAGCCACATCTAATCAAGTGTAATCATTCAATCTGGCTTATAAGGTCTCAAATAAAACAATGCTCATGGCCAATGCCTCTGTTTTCTCATGTTTTGAGGAACAGTTCTTCTCCAGTGTCGAAGACAGCATGATGTGATTGAACTCCTCTCGTCTCAGTCAGACAAATGATGTCATACTTGATCTTTCTCACTTGCATTATCATGTCCTTTATATATGCTTCTGATGCCAGTGTATGTGCATTGAAAGTGATAGCCATTTTAGTTCTCCTTTGTTTAGGCAGCCTAGTTTGGTCCTGGGATTTTATCAGCCTCTCCTTGCTTGTCCTTAGCGCTGCCGTATTTAGGGCTCTTTCAGGGTCAGGAGATGAGATCCATCCATCAATCCATCCATCCGTCTGTCTGTCCGTCCATCGTCCATCTGTCTGTCTCTCTCTCTATCTATCTATCTATCTATCTATCTATCTATCTATCTATCTATCTATCTATCTATCTATCTATCTATCTATCTATCTATCTATTATCTATCTATCTATCTATCTATCTATCTATCTATCTATCTTCTTCTTCTTCTATTTCTATTTCTCCTCTTCTACCTATCTCCTATCATACTATCTACTATCTATCTATCTATCTATCTATCTATCTATCTATCTATCTATCTATCTATCTATCTATCTATCTATCTATCTATCTATCCTCTACTACCAGTAGATTGTAAATAAAGATAAATAGATGAATGAATGAGTGATTAAAAACATACAAACATCAGTAGGGATCATCCCAAACATACGAAATGCCAAAGATCTCCACATATTTACACAGGTAAATATTTGAAAATTTCCAAATATTTTATAGATGTAACTGCTCAGTCTAAGAGCACTGATTTTTTTTTCTTGTTTTGTTTTGGGGCTTTTCCTGGAAGTGCAAATATTTTCCTCCTAGCTCTGTGCTCAGAAATTTCTCCTGGTAAACTCAGGTGACTGTTTAAGGTGTAACAGATCAAACCCTGGTTATTCACTTGCAAGGCTGGTGCCTTACCCACTGTAGGGGCTCTGGCTCCTAAAGGTGCTTATTTAACTGACATAACTAGCGTTAACGTTAGACTTGAGTCACACATTTAATTACGCACCTTTTATACTTGGATGTGATGTAATCATTTATATTTAGTATCAAAATTATCTTAAGCATTTAGTTATTCAATTTAGTCTTTAGAATAATCAAATAAGATCAGATTAGGACTTCTTAAAAAGTTTAAAATATCTCTAATAATGTTTTCTAATTAGACGTAATTAAATTTTATCTCATGTGTTAATTATAATTGAGTGTAACATGTATGAAACGAGATTAGATAGTCACACATAAAACTCGTGTGAAAATTATTTGAGCCTCTAAAAAAGTACTGACCATAACTGAGGAATGATTTGCGACATTTTCTAGAGTACTGTTCCTATTATTAAATAATTCCATATAAAATGTTCTTGTTATTCAGTATATTTATATAAATGTGCAACTTTGTTATTACATTGAATGCTAATGTAGTGTACTATTGACTTATTATGGACTGCATTCTACTATACTCATCTAATTAAAATTATAGAACTTCATAATTATTCTTGGAAAACCACAAGGAAATAGAATAGAATATATAAAGCTAACAAAATAGAGGCCGGAGTGATAGTCCAGTGGGTAGGGCGTTTGCCTTGCATGCGGCCTACCTGGGTTGGATCCCCAGCATCCCATATAGTCCCCTGAGCACCACCAGGAGTAACTCCTGAGTGCAGAGCCAGGAGTAACCCCTGAGCATTGCCAGGTGTGACCCAAAAAGCAAAAATAATAAAAAATAATAATAACAACAACAAAAACAATAATAATAACAAAATAATAAAGTATTTGCTTCCAGGTATATGGACAAAACATACTTTTCCTCCTTCTGACTCTAAGTACATACATTCTCATGTTAAATTCATTAGATGTATGAAGCAAATATTAAAAAAAACTTTTATTGTTCTTTAAATATAATATGTTTATTTACGTACTTGAGTGATTTTTCTGCATGGTATTATATAATGAAATAGTTTCTTTTAGTGTATGCATGCACATGTGCAGTTTTTCTTACATTTTTTGAAGAGGTTTTCATTGTCTATTGTATGGACATGTTGAGCTCTTTTGCGGTCTCTTATTTTATCCTTCGGTTCTTGCACTATGTTATTATAACAAAGCCATACTCTTCTAACTACAATCACAAAATAATAAGAAACAAAGAGAAACTGTGTCCTAGAACTTTAGCGCCAGAGACTTATTTGGTAACTCAGTCAATTATGAATGGGCGTAAAGAGCTGAACAATCAGACACAACTTCATTCAATTTAAAAGCTTGCAGGGAAATATTATTACAGAAATAAAAAGGAAACCCAGAAATTCAGACAAGATATTGGCAGACCATATATGTGAGATATGTTTAACTTCAAAAATATACAAAAAAATCTCTCAATGTTATAACTAAAAATTAGGGGCCAGGTAGATGGCTCCAAAGAGTGGAGATTTACAATGTGGGAATTCCTGGTTTAATTTTCAAAAACTAGCAGGATCTATCCATGGGTTCTGAGCAGCATAACAGCCAACAAAGACCTCCAGATGACCCACAGACAAGAAAAAAATTGCTCAGCATCATTTATTATTAGGAAAATGCACATATATATCACAATGGGATAGTTACAGGCATTATAATTGCTTGCCTGTAACTTAAAGACCAGAAAAGATGTTGGTGATGATGTAGAGCAGAAGAAATCCTGACTCTGTACGGGAATGTGTGTTAGCAACAGCCTCTGTGGGAAAAAAAACATGGACATTACTTTAAAAGAAATAGCATCGGATTTCTAGAATTTGAGTTATTCAAATAATATCTCGAATTGCCATTTGAGATAAGACCCAAATGGTAGGAGCGACTGAATTTGACACGTCTCCTTAAAAGCTCTACTGAGTCCATCCCTTAGCAGTGCCAGTTACAGTTCTGATATCTGACAGGAAGTAAGGTAGCCCGTGAGCCTTAACTCAGAAATGTGCACTTCTGAGAGGATCCCCAGAATTCCCCATAGCACAAGCTGGTACTTTTTAAGAAATGGCAATACCTTACAGTAGAGTGACATCACTCCTAAACTCCTATGCATTTATCCAAAGATCATGAAAATGCCAATTTAAAAGTATCTTTAATCTATGAGTTCACATAAACATTATTGTAAATAGCCAAACATGAATTGACTTAAAAGTCCAATGACCTGAATATACAAAGATGTTGCCTTATACTCAATGTATATTATGATACCATTTAAAAATGTGTTTAAAATCAGGTTGAATAAATAGTACAGTGTATAGTATAGGTTGCTTTACTTGCTTGCATACAGCTGACTGAATTTGATGCCCAGCATCACATAAAGTCACCTGAACATTTCCATAAATGATCCCAGACCACAAAACCAGATAGAAATGATTCTTGAATGTAGAGCCAGAAATAAGCCTTGAACACAAAATCCAAAATAAAATGAAACAGAATTTCAAATGATCCAGTAGTAACATGTCTAGGTATTTATCTAAAGTATACTTTAAAAAACTAAAAATTAACTTGAAATATTTACATTAGTTGCAATGTAGCATCAACCTATAAGCACGACTGATTTTTAAAGTTGCTGTTGACTGGAGAGATAGTGCAAGGGGTATGGGCCAGACTGATTGCGGTGGGTTCTGCTTTCATCTCCAGTGCAGCATATGGTCTCCAGAGCCCGTCTGGGAGGGAACTGGGTCACTTCTAGGTATTGCCCCTGAACAAATAGAAGGGGGGGCAAACAGAAGAGGGGGGGACAATGGTTAGAAGATACCTCTTTTAGAATGTCCTCACCAGGCCAGCTGGGGAGGTCCAAGCAGAGATAGGTTGGTAGAATCATCCTGTATTTACCACGGGTAGCTTCTGTCTAGGAGTTCTACCTGGTTTCATGACTGGCTTGAGTGGCCCAGGGGGAAGTTAACCTTGGCTTGAGTTTAGAAGAGATTAAAGCTAGTGAAAGTTGGGGCCAGTGGTTGGGTCTCCATTTTCCATGAAGTAGCACTCCCCAGGGCTGGAACAATTGCAAGCTTATCAAAGCTCCTTTACCTTAATGTACCTTAAACTATTTCCGTTTTTCCTTTAAATATCTGTATAAATTATATCTTGAATTTTAAGATGAACTAAAACATAAAATGTCATAATATAAATAAATGTAAGTTTTATAAATAAGAGTTATACAAAAACCTTAATCATTATGCAACTCTTCAGATGTTCTTTGCGAAATATTCCGTGAATTGAGTTAATTAAATGGATAATTGAGTTTCATAAAAACTTTTCTAGTCTTGTTGTGTTCCTAATACATACCTTATGGTATTTTAACAAAGCATAGCATTTCTAATACATACCTTATGTTTTTAACAAATGCAATAGCACCCAAAAAGTCCACATTACTTACATTCATTCTGTAGGTTAGAAATTCATGTTTTTTTCTAACTATACTCACCATAATACTTATTTTTAAATTCACTTGACACCCTGTTATTCCTCGATTTGCTAGAGTGGGCGCCAGTAATATTTCCATTTGACCCTATCACGTGCCACTGTAGCCCAATGGCATCTGGTTGCTTTAGGAATATGAAGAGCCTCAAACCATTTGTTCAGGGTCTTGACAAAGAAGTCTGACCATCTTGTATGTGGGAAGCCACGTGATCTTTTGATATCCCATGGGATCCAGTAGGTAAAGGCTTTAGTCCAGCGGTCATATCCAAATCACATTACATGTCCAGCCCATCTGATTTTCGATGCCTTGGCAAATGAGACAGCGTCCCTGATGCTGGAACAGTGACAGAGGTTGGAGCTCCAGATTCCTTCTCTCACTTGAGTGAGGCATGATATTCCAAGCATAGCTCTTTTGATTCCTCTTTGGGAGACCCGAATAGCATCCTCATCCTGCTTTTGTAGACCCAGGTTTCTGAGGCATATGTTAATGCAGGGAGAACGGTGGAGTTGAAGAGATGTGCCTGGAGCCGGAGGTTCTTCGTCTTTATCGCTATTTCTTTGATGCTTTTGAAGGCATGCCATGCAGCTCTCTTCCTCCTGAGCAGCTCAGGTTTTAGGTCATTCATCATGTTGACTTCTCAACCTAGGTACACATATCTGCTGCATTCAGAGATGTTTGTTCCATTGAGAGTGAATGGGGCCTCTGGAACTAGTTCATTTTTCATGAACATAGTTTTGCTGAGATTCAGCTGTATACCTATCTTTCCACATTCTCCGTCAAAGTCAGCCAGCATTTGTGCCGCTTGGCTAATGTTTGGTGTTATTAGAAAGATGCCATCAGCAAAACAGAGGTGGTGTAGTTGCCAACCATCTATCTTCACCCCCATTCCTTCCCATTCTAATTGTCGCATGATGTTCTCGAGGGTGGCACTGAAGAGTTTTGGTGAAAAGGTATCACCCTGCCGAAAACCTCTTTTGACAGAGATGATCAGTTCGTTTTAGAATGGTGAGATCCTGGTGGTGAATCCGTAATACAGCTCACGAAGGATCTTGATGTATGGGGTTTGAACGCCCTGTTTGGCTAGGGCTTTGATGACCGCTTCAGTCTCCACAGAATCAAAGGCTTTCTTTAAATTAATGAACATGAGACAGAGTGGCATCTTGGCTGTGGCATGGGAAGCAGCTAGGCGGCAGCGATGGCAGAGGTGGGAGCTGGGCAGTGAGCAGAGCCCCGTCTTGGGTCCCTTAGCGGCGCAGAGAGTGGTAGGAACAGCGGTGTGGGCACTGGTTGCATGGCCTAGCTTGCGGCGCGCATGGACAATAGCGCTTAGCTGGGCGATGGGGACCCCAGTGCGGGCCTGGGACTAGCCATGCGGGCATCACAACATGATTATGGACACCTGGCTGTCATCTTTCTTTATCATCTTTACTGCAACCAGTAGACTCACAGACATGGGGCAGAGCTGCTACTGGCTCTCCCTATGTCCAGTTGCTCATGAGGCACCTGGGAGGGATGGCAGTTTCTAGCCAGGCCTGCCACCCCAGCAGAGCCTCACACCAAGCCAGACGGACACCCCACTCCAGGAGGGCCTCCATTTTCCACATCCGGACTTCCCCTTTGTCAGAACTCCACCCAGCAGACCAGCCTATCACAGCGGCTGCGTGGTTCATCAATAAATGCTGGATTTAGAGATGACTACAAGAGTATGCTACCCACACGGCAGAGCATGGCAAGCTACCCGTATTGTATTTGATATGCCAAATACCAGTAACAATTATAGACCTCATTCCCATGACTTAATGGAATGGTCTGAGGCTCTTTATGTTCCTGGAGCAAGCAGGTGCCCTTGGGCTCTACTTGCATGAGACAGGACATATGGAGCCAATAGATGAAGTGATACAGTGATACTGCCGCCATGTTCGCTGCACTCATCAAGAACTGCCAGTGGGACGACTGAGGCACAGGCCAGTAATTTTTAAATTACTTGCATTTAAATGAGCAGCTGGACACAATTCGAAATGTTTATGCCTTTGCTCAACACAGACTCTCCAGAATCAGGAAATTTAAGTTATAAAGTTTATTAGAGCTCAGCGCTGAGGAGCCTCGAGCCAAAGAGACTCAGAGAAGCCTAGCACTGAGGACCCACAAGTCAAGGAGAGTGACCTTGAGACAGCAGGAAAATCAGAGTCCAAGTAATAGAGACTCAGTACTGAGGGGTGAAGGTTCCCAAGCCTTAGATACCTGAATCGTAGCCACTGCAGCCTTTGAATTTTATACTCTCTAAGGAACCTGTTCTAAGTCAAAGCAAAAGTACAGAAGCAAATGGGACATCAGTAGTTAGCTTGTCCTGTGCTATGTCTGTTATAAAACAAAAACACGGCCAACTTGACTTCATTCATTTACTTGAATCATCCTTGTTATCTGCCTTTTACACCAACGCCCTCGGGGTCTAGCATGTTTTCTTACTAGGTTGTAAAGTCATGACCCTGAGGCACAATGTGGTGTCTAGTGCTTCAATTGGAGTCACAGTGATTCTGACCAACATTTTACAAATAGTAATAAACTTTACATTTCTGAGAGAAATAGCAAATTAGAAAAAAAATATACTACTCAAATAATAATAATAATGAGTATATGTGTATATTTTGGGCTTTTGGGTTTGAGGAAATACTGGCTGTGCTCAGGGCTTATTTCTGCTCTTTAGAAGGATCTCCAGACAGTGCTGGAGGGACCATATGGGACAGCAGCCATCAAAATCAGGTCAGTTGCATGAGAGTAAATTACCCTACAAGCCTCTAAAAAATATTTTTTCTGAGAGTAATCATAGAATAAGGTCATTATGTAGAGAAGAACTAAATTGTTTAAAATAAAATGTGTCACCAAAATACATCAAAAGTCTTTTATTTTAAAGTCACTGTATCACTGTATCACTGTCTTCCCATTCATCATCAATTTGCTCGATATGCCAAATACCAGTAACAATTATAGACCTCATTCCCATGACCTGATGGAATGGTTTGAGGCTCTTTATTTCCCTGGAGCAAGCAATTGCCCTTGGGCTTTACTTGCATGAGACAGTTCATATGGAGATGTTACTGGTGCCCGCTCGAGCAAATCAATGATGAACCAGAAGACAGTGACAGTGACATTGATTTGGCATATCAAATACAACACGGGCAGCTTGCCAGGCTCTGCCGTGTGGGTAGCATACTCTTGTAGTCATCTCTATATCCAGCATTTATTGATTAACCACGTAGCCACTAGAGCCGGGCTGTGATAGGCTGGTCTGCTGGGTAGAGTTCTAACGAGGGGGAAGTCCAGATGTGGAAAATTGAGGCCCTCATGGAGTGGGGGTCATCTGACTTATTTGAGGCTCTGCTGGGGTGGCTGGCCAGGGCTAGAACCTGCCATCCCTCCCGGGCGCCTCATGATGGCTGGGCACAGGGAGAGCCAGTAGCAGCTCTGCCCCATGTCTGTGAGTCTCTGGATCAGCATACCTGGATTAAAAAGACTGCTGCAGGGTGGATATCGATAAGCCGGGCTATGATAGGCTGTGATAGGCTGTAATAGGCTGGGGTGGCGGGCCAGGGCTAGAACCTGCCATCCCTCCTGGGCACCTCGTGAGCGGCTGGGCACAGGGAGAGCCAGTAGTAGCTCTGCCCCATGTCTGTGAGTCTCAAGAGTTTATAAAAAAAGTCCTTTATAAAAAAAAGGATAACGTGCTTTTTTTTATGTCCACAAAAGCAAAACGTTGGGTCAGAAAAAAATACATTCTTTCTTTGTTTCTTTCTTTGTTTCTTTCTTTGTTTAAAGTCACATGACATTTTTATGCCTGGATAAAAATTCAACACTTAAGATGTTTTATTCTTAGAAATATCAGAAATAAAGCACATTGTTAAAAATGATTGAAAATTATCTCATTTCCTGCTATTATAAATTTATGTTACAGCAAAATATTAAAGGTGTGCGGCCAGAGTGATAATACATTGGGGAGGGTGGTAGCCTTTCATGTGACTGAACTGGGTATGATTGTTGGCCCTCATATGATCCCCAGAGTAATGCCAGGAGTGATCCCTGAACACTGTGAGGTTTGACAGAAAAAAGAACAACAACAAAAATAACAATAGCATCATAATATTTTTACTCAGATGTGGTTTAATATTTATTACTACATATATATACATATATATAAATCAATATGTAAAGAATGTTAGATATATTGAATTAAAATTATTTCTCTATTAAAATTACTGTGATCATAACTGCCATGGGATAAATTTTGGGAGAAAGGATAGAAGAATGAAAGATAAAATATCTTTCATTCAATATAATGAAGTAATTAAGAGACACATTCCATTTTAACTCCTGGCACTCCATATGGTCCGCCAAGCTTGGCCAGGAGTCATCCCTGAGTGGAAACCAGGAGTAAGCCCAGATCACAGCCAAATGTGGCCTCCAAATAACTAACTAAAGAAATAAATGAATAAGACTTTCTCAGCATTTAGTTACTTAAACACAACTAGAGTCAGTTGGATGCAGCCTCTACCTCTCCCCACTCCACCGTGTACTTATGCAATTAAGGCAGAGCCAAGGAGGCCAAACAGGGTGGACCTGTGCAGCATTGTCCTGTGATCATGACAAAATCTGTACCAAAAACTTGGTTAAAATACCAAATTGTTGCATATCCTCTGAGGAACAAGAAAGCTAGATACGCAAAAACCCCAAGATGCAAGAGAAGAAGAAAACTAAGGGTGCATCAACCACAGTGAGAATTAGGTTGGATTTGATCAAAGTCAAGCCAGCAGGAAGAGATCTCTCCTTAAAGCACAAGAGTTTTCCTTGGAAATGGGCGGGGTTGAAGCAATTATATTCTCACAACACCAAAATGACAGACAAAAGATTATAGGATATGTCAGGAGTTAAGCCAGTGGTAGACTACATTCACCCCAATGTCCTCTTAAAACATTGATTGAAAGGAGCCACTGTATGATCTCATTTCCTTAAAACAGAAAGAGATTCCTGAGCAAACACATTCCTGAAATGAGCTTCACACATCCCAAGACAGACTCAGCAACAGAGGACTGAGTTCCATTTGTTAATAAAATCAGCGAAACAAACCCAGTTGTACTGAGCCCCTGTTGGACTGCCAGTAGGCAGTCCACACAGCAGGCAGATTCCCTAAGGATCTCCCAAAGCATAACCAGCAAGCTGGGCGGCTCCCAGTGCCTACTGGGCCCCATTCAGACCCTGAGAATATGCTCATCTCCTGGAGGTTTCAGACTCCTTCATCCTGCTCAAAACCCAGTTTAGCAAAAAACAGGCAAACCTATCTGAAGATATCGGGCAGATTGGGGGCTGCTAAACACTGACCATCTGCATTTTATGCCTGATATCGTGGGAACTCCTATCTTGGGAACTCCTACTGCTATTATTCATCAGAGCATTGAAATCTACCTAACGAAATGAATCAAGAAAGACATAAAAGCAATTCAAATAGAAAAATAAAATCTTAAACAGTCCTCATTGGCAGGTGACATGCTAATAGACAAAAAACAGAGTAAATATCAGATTATAGAAATTAGTTTATTCTGTATGTGCAAATAACTATCTGTTAGAGAAATTATTTTTTACACCCCGTTTCAGAGCCAGAGAGAGAGTACAACTGATGGAACATTTGCCTAGAACACAAACAGCCTTGGTTGCATCCACTGCACCATATGGTCCCCAAGCACCACCAAGAGTGATCTCTGGGCAGAGAACTAGGAGTAAACTCTAAGCACAGTCAGGTCTGGCTCAAAAGCCAAAATAATTATATAAATAGATAAAGTGACATTTCAATAACACCCAAAACTATCAAGTACTGGTGTATGGAATACTTATATAATAGAAGCCATAAATCACGATTAAAAATGGGCAAATATACAAGGAAATGACAAATTTTCCTTTTTCACAGATTGGAAGATTTGGAATCCATAAAATGAGGCGGACCCAAAGCATGATACTGATTCAATGCAAACTCTATCAAAATTTCAGTGGCATTTTTCAAGGATGCTTAATAAATACTACTAAAATTTGTATGGGCTTACAAAATTCCTGAACACCTAAAGCACCAGGAGAATAAAAGAGAATGTTAAAAATCACATTCCCGGGTTGTAAATAAAAATATAGTTATTGAAACAATGAGTAATCAAAACAATGTCTTTTGGGATTAAAAAGCAATTTAGGCTAATGAAACAATCGAAAGCCCAGAAATAAGCCCTTAAATATATGGACAGATAATTTATGCCTCAGAAGGTCAAGGGTATAAAATGGAGAAAGAAATCGTCTATGAATACTGCTGGGAAAAGCTCTTAGATAAGATGAAGAAAAATTGAAATCTCTCTTCTATCTCATTTATAAAAGATTATTCAAAATGGATGGAAGTCTTAGATGTTACATCAAATACATGAAACACATCAGAGACATCATAGGGAGAAACTCCAGATGATAACGACTCCTTGGTGTCTGTGTTGATTAAACAACATTGCAAGGAAAGCAACAGCAAAACTTAGGAAATGGTGTTGCATTAAATGAAAATGGTTCTACAGAGGGAAATAAACGTGTAGAAATATAAAAATACTGAATGGGAGAAAAATTCACACAACGTGCCTCTAAAATATGACTCATATTATTACAAATGCAATCATTCAAAATATTCAACAATAAAAAAGAAACAACTCCATCAAAAATGGGTGTTGAGTTGAACAGTCACATTGACAAGTGATGAATCATCAACATCAATGCTAACCAAAAATATTTTTCTTACCTCTTCTTTTAGAGATGAATGACTTTCAATTTTTTCATGTTTGTTACTTTTAATTGCTAATTTTTAAAACGATACTCTTTATATCATACAAAACCTTGACATATGAACAAATAATTGACATCTCATCACTATCACTATCTTCCCGTTCATCATCTATTTGCTAGAGCGGGCACCAGTAATATCTCCATATGTCCTGCGTCATGCTAGTAGAACCCAAAAGCATCCACCTGCTCCAGGAACATAAAGAGCCTCAACTATTATATTAGGTCATGGGAATGACCTAATATAAATGTTACTGGTATTTGACATATCAAATACAACATGAGCAGTTTGCCAGGCTTGCCGTGCGGGTGGCATACTCTTGCAGTTACCTCTAAATAAAACATCTCATAAAAAATCGAAAAATGATACCCTGAATTAATATTATGCATTATTTATAATAGTATCTGTGTTGTCTTGTTTTTGCCTTTTTATATGCTAATTTTTTAGGTTTTTAATTTTGTTTTGGAGCCACACTGGACAGCACTCTTGGCTTACTCATGGCTCTGTGTGCTCAGAGATCACTACTGGCAGTGCTCTGGATCATGTTCATTGCTGGGAATCAAAACAGGAAAGACCTAGTGCAAAGCAAGCAACTTACTGCCACACTATTCCTCAAGTACCATATTTTTATTTTCTAAAAGATCTCTATTCTCCCTCTTTTTCTCTACTGCTGAGACTAAAGACCACTCAAACTTGGTTGTCGTGATTGAACATGAGCTCATGTAGGTCCACACACTTTGCTGTGGTGCTCAGAGTGGACTTACCATGTAACAGAGGCTGAAAAGTCTATTTTGGCATCAGGAGCCAGAGAGTAAAGAGCTGCCGGCTTCATGCTTAGCACATGTGGACAGCAGGAAGCCAATCTCCTGCCATAGAGGGCAGCACTTTCAGTAGCCAGGCCTTCCCCTGTGCCCCTGCCCTATCTTTTAATTTATTATGACCATATTCTTAGATTGTGAATAGAATTATTGTCCAAGAAAATTGGATGTGGCTCTAGCCCTTGACCTTCTGATGTTTGGTACCACCAGGATACAAAACATAGTCTCTCATTTTTGCCAGAAGAGGCCTATATACTACTGATCTCACTGGTCAGTGGAGAGGATCTATCATGCAATATTAATAAGCATATTCCTTGTGGCAAATTTTAAAACATGGTGTGGGATTCAGAGGTTAGGTAAGACAGAGAAGGGAACATGTGTGAATAAATGTCTAAAGGGCTAATACCAACCTAGAACTGAGCATTAAATACAGGCAAAAAATGCACATGCTGGCCTCTAAGTGTATGTAGTGCAATCCACAATGGGTAAGAGAAGGAAAAGAGAGAGAGGGAGAGAGAAAAGAGATAAAGAACCTGCCATTTAGGCAGGCTATGGGAGGGGAGGGAATTGGGGACATTGGTGGTGGGAAATGGGCACTGGTGGAGGGCGGGGTGCTGGAGCACTATGTGACCGAAACCTCTAAACATGAACAACATTGTAATTGTATATCTCATGGTAGTATAATAAAATATTTAATTAAAAAACATATTGGCTGATGTCATGTTACCATCATATGTGTTTCCTTGCTTTAAATATTTATGACACATTGTGAACTGTTTGTTTAATTATATGACTTATAAAGTTCCTTTTGAAATTTTATGAAGATGGCATTGTAGTGTTGGAGGCAGTACTGGAGTCCTCTCACCTACTAGAAAGGTGCTTTACAGTTTGGTTTATACCAGCCTCTGGGCTACCCCCAAAAATGAGACAATACCGCTCAAATAATGATAACAAATTCTAGATAACATTTCATTTGGTAGATTAACTAAAATGCCTTACTATAAATAAGAACTAACCATCCAAACTCCAGGTGACTATAAAAAAGGGGCAGTTTTCTATGAAGTTTTTCTTGCAAAATAAAATGCTGGGAAGTAGTTTAGCCTCAGTTTAAACATGTTTACTATGCCATAGGATGTATAAAATTTATGTTAAATTAAAATATAGTCCAACATTGCTCCAAGGGTTTGCTCTCATAGGCAGGGGAGAGATCACGTTGGCCGGACTTGGAGTGGAGTCTTGGGCCCTGCCCTTTCCTCAGCCTCCATGCCACTTGCCGCGAGAAGAGAGACCCAGCCATGCCAACCTCAACTAATTTGCAACCCAAGAAGAGATCCAGACCCATCCACTTCAGACCCATAGCTGTGCTGCTCGGCCGGCCCCATGTGGAAGCAACCCATGGAGCTGACCCCCCGGTAAGGGGCTCGGCCAGCCCCTGGCCAAGTCCAACATTGCTCCAAGGGTTTGCTCTCATGGGCAGGGGAGAGACCATGCTGGCCGGACTCGGAGTGGAGTTTTGGGTCCTGCCCTTTCCTCCACCTCCATGCCAGTTGCCCCGGAAGAGAGAGACCCACCCACGCCAGACCCACAGCTCCCTTTGCATGCAGCCACTTTGAGGTCGCGCAATATTCTTAGAGAATGCTGATTTTAGAATAAGATCCTTCCCAAGATCTTTCAAATTTACACATTGTATACAGTTCTAGACAGGTCCTAACTGATACCAGTAAGCCTAGCAAGAAGCAAGAACAAACCACACATCATGCAGTCAGTCATTCTCAACATCCAGACTCCATAGTTCCTCAGAGCTTCATCCAAGAGAAAATCTGATCTCCCCCCTTTAAGTTTCATCAGTAAATGCTCTAGATGAGAGCCTTCTACTGAGCTCTACCACCTACACGGCAAAGCCTGGCAAGCTACCCGTGTTTTATTTACTTTTTATGCCAAAAACTAGTAACTATTATGGACCTCAGTTCCATGGCCTGAAGAATGGTTTCAGACTCCTCCTGTCCCTGGAGCAAGCAGATGGGCTTTGGTTACACTTGCTTGTGACAGGACTAATGGAGTTGTTACTAGTGCCCACTCGAGCAAATCGATGAACAATGGGAAGACAGTGATACAGTGATAGTTCATTATTATGGCACACATGGAATGAATATTAGTGAAACAAATGATCTAAGTCAAGTGCATACATGGTTATAACAGGTGGCATGCTTTCTCCAGAATTTTTTTAGAGCAGTTACTCAATGTTGGTGAACAGAAAACACCATACACAGTCATCATCATGGAGGCACACTCAAGAACTGTTAAACAGATGTTTGTGAAGAGTAGAATGATGAGAACAAAGTGAATTCAAAGAACGTAATTTGTTATGATATATAGTGAATGTACTGGATGTAAAACCTGGTCCTAATTTATTATAGAACATGCTTGAAATGCTACAACTCTTGTTTACAACTAGCCCTAAGTTGTCACTTTTTGTTTGTTTATATTTGTTTTAGGCCACACCTGGCAGTGCATAGAACTTACTCCTGCTCTGTCTCACAGATCACTCCTGGTGGGCTTGAAGGACCATATAGAGTGCCAGGATTCAAATCCTGGTCAGCAGCATGCAAAACAAAAGTCATGCCCTCTATCTTTCTAGCTCTTCCATTTCTTTTTTTCTAAGGAGCTCCAAATTCAGTTGAGAATCCTCATTGGGAGCCACACAGTCCCACAGACCTCTCTCCTTTACATCCTTTTTTTTCTTTTTTGGGTTATACCCGGCGATGCTCAGGGGTTTCTCCTGGCTCTCCGCTCAGGAATTACTCCTGCTTGGGGGACCATATGGGATGCTGGGGATCGAATCCAGACTGGCAGAGGCCAGCCGAGTGCAAGGCAAACGCCCTACCCGCTGGGCTATTACCCGGCCCCTCTCCTTTACATCTTTACCAGCAATTATTTACAGT
Source organism: Cryptotis parvus (assembly GCA_021461705.1). Classification (NCBI taxonomy): domain Eukaryota; kingdom Metazoa; phylum Chordata; class Mammalia; order Eulipotyphla; family Soricidae; genus Cryptotis; species Cryptotis parvus. Next base: position 360 of record JAJIBD010010162.1, on the reverse strand, counting down.
CTTCTGGGTATAAACTATTTTTCATTGTGTGAAGTTGTGTTTTCTTGTTGAAGTTCTTTGTCCTAATAGGTAACAGGGTCTTCATTTATAATGCCAAACAAAACAAGGGACTGGAAGGAGGGAGGGATTGAGAGAGAAACAGAGGGAGGGAGGGATTAAGGGGAGGTAAGAAGGATAGATCTAAAGGTCTCACAATTATATCAATTCCAAGTATCTCAATTGCAAAAAATCTCTACGTCAATTGCAGTATGCCATATGGTAGAACACTAAAGTCAGTGAAATGACTAAATTAAGATATTCTACAAGTATTATTGAGCTAAAAACATTAGTTTGGTTCCCCAGAGGCAGAGGCAGGAGGTC